>JAWWEU010000111.1:6209302-6294863 GCA_035583155.1 Acropternis orthonyx
CCCCCCCCCCCCCCCCCCCCCCCCCAAGAGGAAGAGAGAAGAGTGGAGAGAATAGGACATAAAGATGGGCATGAATAAACACAGCACATGCACATGTAATCCAGGAGCACAGTGGCCTGAAAAAACCTGCACCTGGGATTTCCAAATGAATAGGTGATCACACTAACTAGCCAGCCTGGCCACCATTATTACTAAAAAAGCACATTAAAATGTAGTTTTTGGAGTCTCTGACTTTTTTAAAATGGGGACTTCAAGGGTTTTCCCGGGCACCAAATGGCAGTAATTGAGGAGGGGCATCAGAGTGATGTAAACAGGCTTTAGTACTCCGAGTGCTGTGAGAGCAAACCACCAAGCTGTGGCACTCAGAAGGCATCCTGAAGATGTTGTGACATATCCTCGGGGTAGGGTTTGGACAAGGTGAGTGGTACAGTTCACTTTTGGAGGAAAATAAAATCAACAGGTCTTGTTTTCTTCATTACCTCTCCAGGAAGGGGAAAAGGAAGTCTTTTACCTCTTTATGTGTGCCATTTGTGAGACTACATAACATGTCCATGGCTCATTCTACTGTGGCTAAATAGCTGAAGGACTGGAATTTAAACTAATTTGAAGACAAAGCACAGGAAAGTGTTGGAAAACCCACCCCGTTTCCTCAGACACCTGGATGCAATCGGGTGCCACTCCCTGCAGGGTTAGTCCCTACTGACCACCTTACCTGGGCGTGGCATCTCCACAGAAGTAAAAACATCTTTGTTTTAAAGTAATTTACATGACTTCAGAGATACCTAAAGTGAAAATACTTTAGCAAGGCAAAAGAAAAGGCATCTTAGCTTCAAAATTGAAAACCAGTGAAGTAGAAAAGTACCAAAGGAAGAAAACAGCATTATCTCATAACTGAACTTAAAACTCTGACTCTCCGAGTCACATTTTGGACAACAGGATAATTCAGTTGCCTTCTATCCCTTGTATACGGCTTTTAACAGTGAACTTTATGCTGGGTTTCTGTTCATCATTTATAGTTAGGTGTTTCCTTATTTTTGAGTATTCTTCTAACTCAGGTACCTCCTTTATCTTGATAAAGATTCTTGAAACTTACCTGGGAATAACTATTCTTTTGATATGTGAAGAAGACACTCAAAATTAGGCTTTTTCTATCCATTCATCCTTTCCCTGAGGAATGAACTGGATTGCAGTGCTCCAATTGTAACAGTCTGCAAATCATCTACCATACAGCATTTTCTCCTGAGCCATGCCATTGTCTTTTGGTTGGATACATTTCCTTTCATGGACATTATGTGACACATTAATACAATAAAGATGGGGCTTGAAACAATCTCCACAGACACACAATTAGTCTCAAAGGCCATCATGGCACAACACTGACCATTAATTACCTCGAGCCTCAGCCTGCTCTTATTTTCCCAGAGTTTGTTGCCTCCAAACTTTAGGAACTTCATTGGACCAAGAATTGCACTTCAGTAGGACTGATTCCTGTAAAACCAGACACAAATGCATTTCTATAAACACAGTGGTATTTTCCCTACAGCATCCGTGGTGAATTGTAGTAGTTACTCCCAGGGATGGGCTGGAAGCAGTGAGAGCAACATCCAACACAACAAAGACTCACAGTGAGTGCAATGATGGGGGGGCTGGGGGAGGCAGTTTCATTTTATACCTGATTTAATATCAGATAAAAGCAGGTTGTCAGGTCTTCCCCACGCCTTTTCCAGCCGTGCAGTCCCGTGTTTCCTTTAAGTTACCAGGCACCTGGGTACAAAAAAACCAGTCCACTGGCCCAAGAGGAAAATAACCTATCAGAAGAATATCTCCTGCAAAGTTTTACTTGTGGGTTTCATCCTGAAGGGCGTTGTGGGTGCAGTTGCAGCTGGTACTGGCAGTGCATTGGTTTTGGGCAGCTCCTGGCACTCACTCAGCTGCTCTCTCCCTCCCCTCCCTGAAAGGACAGTGGGGAAATTAGGATGAAAAAGTTAACGGGTTGAGGTTACAAAAAGGTACTCTTTCCAAGTGCCATCATGGGGAAAACAAACTCAACTTGAGGCAAATTAATTTATGGCCAATTAAAATAGGTTTGGATAGTGAGAGACAAAGGCAAAGTAAAGCACCGCCTTCCCCCATATCCTCTTTTCCAGGCTCAGTGTTGCCCTCTCACCCCCAAATCCTCCATCACCTCCTGTAAGAGGGGCTGGCAGGGCTGTTTCTCATGTTTTGTTCTCCTCCCTCCTCGTTGCTCACCCCTCTCCTCACAGTCCCCACTTCACCACCTGCCCACAGTACAGTACCAGAGACAAAAGAGATGACTCTTAGCTGCAAAAAGAAGGAACACTTTAAAATATGGACAACTTGATCTCAATTTTAAATTGAATCTCCTCAAACCAATGTGAAGTGGGGCCAGGAGGTCTGCAGCACAGCATCAGCCAGATACAACTCACATTTGGAGGAAACAATTCTAAAAACTATGTTCAATAGGATTTCTATCACAATATATACAGAAGATGTTACAGCCCAGGTTGGTATTGTGGCTTATTTAACTTATTTAACTTAACCTTGGACACAGAGGTTTTGCCACAGGCAAGATGAACCACAGCAAAAGGGAAATCTTGCTCAGGATTGTGCTGTGATGCTGTTTGTTGATACCATTCACACACATGCACCTGAAGTGAAACCAAGGCTGCAGAAATTACCAACTTCAGGAAAACTGTAAATTACAAAATTATGCTGCAAGCTCCTTCTGGAGGAGTCATCATTTGGCTGCAGCAGATTATTTGCCCAGAGGAGTCTGTGGTTTGGTTCCTCCACTTGGCTTGTTTGAGGCCTGCACACCCACCAGATATTCCCAGATAATCCAAAAAGTAAGGATGAGTCATCAAAACATCTCACACCACCTCATTTCCGAAGCCTCCAGTGCTGGCAATAAGGGACTCTAAATTTTGAATCCTCTAATACCTCCAAGGGTGACATCCTGACTCCACTGAAACTGATGGCTGAGCTCCAAGTGACCTCACTGGGGACAGGATCTCATCCTCAAACACTTCCCTTCCTGTGATGCTTTCTGAAAACTGCACTTAACAACTTTGAAAGGCTTTTTGTTTCAGAAAGGTGAGCTCAGTTGGTCTCTGTTTGCCTATGTAGATTTTTACAGCAATATAAAGGAGCATCACTGAGACTTCTCAGGGAAAGGAGGGTGTGATGGTTAAGGCACAAAGCCACAGGAAAGCAGGTCTCACTGTATCTGCTGCTCATCAACATATTTTATTTGGTTCATTAGGCAGGCAGAAGTGGGTAATAAGACAGACATTTATTGTATTCAAGTCACAATTAAATGATGCTAATGGTCTTTATGGTGATTTATCACCCAGGTTATGTGGAAGATAAATGCTGTGTGTCATTGCAGGATCTAAACCAATAAAAGTGTACAAGTGCTCCTCATCTCTGTGCTACGTCACAACGGAGTGAATATTCCAGCACTGGGCTATTAGAGCAGCACAACCTCCCCCAAGCCTTCATGTAAAAAATAAGCAAAGAGGTGAGTTTTATTCCTCAGCAGTGCTGCCTTTAGACCCACTACAGGAGTCCTTTGCCACGAGCTTCCATGTAAGATTTCAAGGCAGTTTCCTGCAAGTTACAGGTTCTCAGCATTCCTTGGCAGATCTGAACTCCGATGTGAGCCAGCGACCCTTTCTCAACCCACCTGCAAGGCATCAACAAAGTCCTCTGCTGACACTCCATGCAGGTTAAAAGCCACACAAATTCCGTGTTTGTCCTCACTTTGCTGTAACCCAAAACGAGTCTTTCACGTGAAACCCCTGGCCAGGTATAAGGGAACAGTTCACACTTCATCTCTGCAAATATCCCTTGGAAGAGAAGCCTTAATAGCACTGTGAAGGAGACACCAACTCTTACTCAGGTTTCTTGATTTCTTTCACTTATTCTCTTTTTTCCCTTCAAAATAATTTTGTTTTCCCTCCACCCACTTTACACTGATTCCAGTTCTCCCCTGTTGCAGAACTTTCTTTGCATACTCTGCCAACAAGAGCCTTTACTTCCTTACACAGCCACAGCATAAACTTAACCCTTCAACCCTCCAGGTCTGTCATGAGCCTTCTCCTGCCAATAAAGCTGCCCTGAAAACCAAGTTCTTTTCCTAAGTCATGTTTTAACCTGCAAGGTGACTCTCTACTGCATTAGAGTGGGATTGCAGCCACACAGCATTACATTGATCCCAATACTGTTAAAAAGGCAGACCCTGAGATGCTTTAGAAACAGGGCTGCACATGGACTGCAGATGCTGCCCAGTTATTTGCACACACAACACTCTAAAACCTGGCCATGCAATTCAGTGTCTTTGAACAGATGAATGCTGCTCCCACTGAATGACCAGAGCTCTTAGTATATCTTGCTGCCTCAAAGTAAATGACTCACCAAACAACCTGAAGAAACCAGTGGAATTCCAAGTCTTCCTTTTTAAAAATGTGTAACTATATACTTGGGAGCTTCCCATCATTCTCCTCAAAACTGAGCTATAGTTGCGCCATTACCAGGTCACTGAAACGTTGCACCTGTAATGCTTAACCACCAATACTTTTGGCTTCTTTTTCTACACTGCTTTTAAGACACACTTTAAGTAACAACAGCAGTTACCCCAACCTTGTTAATAACCTTGGATTCATTACCAGCTTTATTCCCTCTTAGGCTTCCTTCTCCTTTTCACAGCATCTTCCATGTTGTCCTATACAGGTAGGTGGCTACAGTTTCCTTAAGCCACAACCCCTCCTCCTCCTCAGACAAATCTCTCACATCACAGTGTTTCCAGAGGTTAATTCACAAGCACAGAACATAAAAAATGGATTTCCCATTACCTCTAAACTGATTTAGTGTAACAAGCCGCTCCTCCGTGACTTGCTGCACTGCAGGGCCATGCTCTTTAGGTACAGGAATGAAGATAAAGGTCCAGGAGCAAAGGAAGACACAAAATGGATTATATGTTAGGTTTGGTTTGGGCTATTACAAGCTTTAAGCAGCAAAATTTATTATGTCTGAAGATTTGACTACTCTGGCACCAACCTGTCTGCTACAAAATACTCTAGGACACGTAATTGTGTGTTTGAGTATAAAATCAACAGTATTCAACTTGTTTGTATTTATGTGCATTTCATGTGCTTGCCTTTCCTTTATAATTTTAGCCAGCTATTGCTGTCAAGTGTGTAATTTCCTCCCGGGCTGTATCTGCTTATGCCAGTGGCAATGGTTACTCATCAAGGACCACGTCATTGCAGTGGCCATCCTCACCATTTATTTTTCGTAAGCCTCTTTTAAGCTTAAAATAGAACTAGCAGCAGAATTAGACCCATAATTAAAGTAGTGTAAGATCTTTCATTGTCTTAAGTAGGAGTTGAATGATAGGAAATTCTGCTCCAGTCAGTCTTCATGGTGACTGGTACTGACATTTCTGCGTGCTAAGACAGTTTTCTTCTCGTAAGCACCCTGTGTAGAAAGTCAGCTCTGGGCCGAGTTTGTGCTCTGCACCTTGCTTGTGATCCTCCAGATAAAAGAATCCTTTTTTCCACTTTTTCTCGAACTAGATACGAGGAAAAGTTGGACAACGAAAAGGCAAACTGCTCTATTTCAAACTAAGTGGCTTCCTGAAGAAGCCTGGCTCTTTTCACCCCAAAATTATAAAATTGATTGGAGTACTATATAGGCACAAAAGCAAAGTAAAAGCAAAACACAAAAATTAAAACCCTATGCTGGAATCCAAATCTCCATGAAGCAGGTAAGAAGAAACAATTTACACATTCCTATTTTATAAGCCATTCTGCCACACTTAGTCCATGAAAAAGTAGATTCACACCAAAGTTTCCAGGACATCAACACAGACCAGCACTTTTATCAGGAAAGCAGGCTAACACACTGTTCCTTCAGCTTTCCCAGTGACAAGGCCATTTTCAAACGCGGGTTTGTACAAACCCCTGCACATCATGTTCAGTTTTTCACTCACTGCACAGGGAAGCATCCACACAACCAATCATTTCATGCTGCCTGTCAGAGCAGTTTGAAAGGCTGTGACAGCACAGCTTCTTTGCTGCAACAGTCCTGAAGTGCTGTAGGACAGTTCAATCCATCACACCGTGAGTGTATCACTGAGGATCCAGACTGGTATTTCAGCACAAACTATTTCGAGGCAGGTGCATTTCACCTTGTTGCTCCTTCACATTATTTACAGAACTGTACCAAAGTATCTCAAACTGCAGGACTGCTTTGATGACACAATTAAAAACCCACAGGGAAGGTGACAGTATCTCAGTGTATGCTGTAGTGTAACAGTGAAAATGAACTCAGGCTATTAAAAAAAAATTTATTCTTTTCCATGAAAGATTGGTACTACAATCAATATAACCATTTCATCAGTCAAGTATGTCTGTTATAGGCAGGCACAACATTACAGAACAGGCAAGTACAATGCCCGATGAAGCGAATACAGTCGGAGTTATCTACTCATCCACTATTTCTGAAAACAGAATTCTCAAATACCCACCAGGGAAAAACAAGAACTATTTTCAGTTCTCTTTGGCATACTTATCAGAACAATGAATTAATTACAAAAGTCTTCTCTTGCTGCCAGTGCTGTGAAGGAAAAAGGACTGCATGGAAGGCTGTAGGTCAGAACTCACTTTTAGGGCTCACGTGTCACAACAGGTGGCAAACACCAGCTCAGCTGCCAGTGCTTCACGAGGCAGACAAGGATCACATTGTTTTAAAACTGCGGTTTTGTTGAAGGTATCAAAAGAGTTACAGTAAATTTATGCACAGTACATCCATATTACACACAGTTATATAAATACCCATGCTGCGGCTGGACTTGAGGAAGCTGCTCTACCACCACCGAAGCTCAGGATCAGCCCTCCCAGCAGCCACTTAATACACATTGCACTTCGCATCCAGTAATATGTTCATTTCTGTAGCTCTCTTAAAAATAGATTTAAAACAGAAGCGAAGAATAATATTGAATCTTTCCATAAACTTTGCTTTCTTATTTACACTGTAATATTCCATTATACATAAAGACTGCGTTACGATACATTATCTTCATATAGCTTTTTGTAATACATACAGCTTGGAGCTATTAACATCTTCGTTTGGGAACAAGAGATATGACCTATAAGACTATTTTAAAAAACAATTTGAGCCTTAATTTTGCTCTAGTTTGTTTCACTGAAACTATTCTTTGACCAAATAAAAATTAAAAAAAAAAAATTCCTCCTTACTGGGGAGGAAGAAAGGAATTCATGTTTAAACCACCTCTGGATTTCCTGAACCACTGAGAAACTTAGAAACCATAATCACTTTTTTGCATAATTACAGAGCCACTTCAAAGGCCTGTTACTTTTAAATTTAGAACACGTATGACAATTGTGACCATATCGTTAAATTAAATATTTTTTTTTTTTTAACTTTTGGTTACTTTGCAAACATAAAACAATGAAAATGCAATCATTAATCATACATGATCTTCGCACAACTGGGGAGAGTTCCTATTTTATTAGGGGAAAGAGTGAACATGCACACGTCCCCATTCACAGAGTGAGAACATAAACTACAGCAGCACTTGTCTCAAGTTATGGTGCACATGGTTGCAATACAGAGTATAAAACAAGAGCAGAATTTCCAACATCTGTTAAAACACAAAAAAACCCAACCCTTATTGTACAAAAAGTCATTCACATTCTTTGCAACGAAGGGGGGAATCAGCTGCTTTCTGGACTCTCCAGCCTGCAAACTCCTCCTTCTATTGCCACCGACTGTCCTGCCACAGCTCCAGGAGGAAGTCTGGAAATGTGAGTCTGTGGAAAAGCCAAGAGTATTATTGACTGAGAGGAGGCAAAATCATGCAGAACAAAGTAAACGTGTAAGTATTGAATAATTAAGCTGCTCCACCACTGGAGTCTGAGGACAAACTACAAAGCCACTTGAAAAGCTGCAAAGAACTGAGATTCTTTTTCTATTTTGTTTGCATTAATGTTTAAAAATAAAGAAAAGGGCCATGACAGATGCATAGAAAAGGGAATCCAGTGCACTGAAAGTAGAAAGGAATACCCAGTGTGAAGACAAAAGAATAATACTGGCATTTCATGGTTTATAAGACTGTTTCTTAGGGAGATTCAGAAGAGTTTAGCACTGCACACCCAAATATACCTTACAGAAGCCTTGGACACAATAAACTATTCCACAGAGATACATTAACACTTCAGAGCATAAGATACTGCAATGATCAAAAACTCCTCTGCATAAAATACTTACTTGTCCACCTAAAAAACTCCAAATACTTCCTGTTACTAACTCTCAAGTAAACCAACCCAAAGAACAATTGTGTTTCTGCCAATAGGTAGCTTTTTCATGGAGAAGTTTTAAAGCCTTTGAGATGGCTCTGGAATTTTTTAGCCAGAAAATGTGTGTGTGTCTGTGTACACAAAACTCCAGCTTATGATTGGAACTCAGTGAGCCTAAAAATCTGTTAATGATCCTTTACATACTGTGGTGTGTTTTACTACTGATGGGCAAAAGCATCCACTCATGAACAGATACTTCGACTCATTCTTAAAAGCAATGACTTTTTATCCCCCTTGCACATGTTTTTACACTGTGAAAACTGCTGATGTTGTATTAAATTATGCATCAGAAGTTATTCCTACTAGGGTATAAAGTTCACAACGGGGAAATTTAGAAATTACAGCTGCCTTGCAAGTGCAGCCCACCACGTTTTCAAGTGTTTCTACTCACACTATCCCATTTAAAAGGTTTAAGTATTGCAAACTGTGTCATTTCCAATGATGCAATGGGTTGTGACAGAGTACAGATGTAAAAGTTCAGTATGAATAACTTGCATCAGATGAGGAGAAAGTGATTTAAGACTAACCACAGTTCATTGCATTGAAGGGACATTTTGTGTCTCAGAGGCAGCTTCTTTTAATTCCCCTCTTGATAAGGGTGTCCTGGTGTCTGCTCTTAGGTGGTCTTGTTTTCAGTTAAATTACAGAGTGAGATTTAATTAAAAACATTTCTATGTTTTTATTTTACTGCTAAAACTTTGATCTCTGGCCTTCCTGCTTGATACATGAACATCTTCCTACTTTCAGAACAATTGCAGTTACAACTGTGATTTACCACTACAAGTAGAAAAGACTCTTCAAATCTGTTACTTTTCCCCAAACTACAACTGACAATTTTTTTGTAAATGTTATTTCATAAATTTAAAGAAAAAAAAAAAGGGGGAAAGAAAATCAAGTGGAAAGGATATTTTTAATTTTTATATCTGACAGATCCAAGATATTTTTCCAGGTCTGTGAATATTTCTAAATGAAAAGTGGAATAGGATGACAGTACAAAAGCAGCACTGTTTGATGGGCAGACTATCAGGTTTCCTCAGAGGAAGAGTGCCACTGGTTGTTTAGTGAGATACTGCAATTAAAGCAAATGAGTAAGTTAATCCTAATAATTTTTTGAGCAAGAAAAGGAAAATAACAAGTGGGGATGAGCAGGTAGTCCCTATCTATCAATACACTAGCAAGTAGTTCTGCTTAAATAGCTGTCCAAAACACATTTCCTATACAAAACCTCATTTCCTATAAAAGAAAAAAAACACAGTTCCCATAGAAAAGACTATACAGCAGCATCTGTACACTTGCATTTATAGAAACACCCAAACCACATATAACAAAACCTTTCTCAAGGCCTTTACTTGCATCTTGTTTATTTGCATACTTTGTACAATGGAGTAAATACAGATGCTGGTTTACACTGACTACTTTTTATTACTTTCACCTTATGTAGAACAAAAACAAGACAGACCTAAGATGATAGTGTTTAAAATATGTTACTTAATAAGTAATTTGAAAGGATAACATTGCCATGTCAAGACGACTTCAGAAAACTCCCAAGTGAATTCTTAAAATTATGTCTCCCTTGTTCTTAACCATAAGAACAAACTTCAGTAAACAGGAAGAAACATCAAAGAACACTTAATATTTTTAAATGAACCACAGAACTTATTTGTGCAGTTTGTTACATTTTTATATCCCAACATAATATTTTACATTAAGTCCAGATTCTATAGTCAATTAGGTTTAGATTTCAAAATCATCAAAACAAAAAAGCAAACAAAAAAGCACAACAGTGGAAAGGTTTTAATTGAACTCGATTGGTCTGTCAGCTTTACAAGTTGAATGGACCCACACCTGGAAGAAATTGTGCCTGGGAGCACAAAAAAAGGAAAACTATAAATAGTTTTCTTGAATTAATCCTCCACTCAGCTTCAGGGAAGCCTCTCTTTGAGAAAACGATATGCCAAGGAAAGGTACATTAGGAACAACTGGTTATTCCACATCTTCAGCTCCACAGACAGACATTTTACTGCCCCAAGAATATCCTGATTTCATTTGCTTTCCCAGAGAAAAGTGAGGTTGGGGCAGTACCAACAGCTGGGACACCAGTTACTCACTGCAGGGTTTTGCTGCAGCTCAAAGGAGGAACCTCCTGCCCACAATTCCAAAGGGAAAAAAAGTCAAATAAATGCTGCATGAAATGCTTGGGTTTGCTTCCCACCCCTCCACAAAGCACAAACAAGCTAACCAACCTTCAGACCCCGATCCCAAACACACAGTGCTTCCCTCTTTCCCTCCCAACCAAACCAAAACCACGGAGCAGCCAATCCCCCCAACCCCAGCGCTGCACACACTGGGACGTCGCTCCCCTCACACTGCACAGTTCCCATTGTCCTTCCATTCCAAAACTAAGAGGTTTTTCTGCCCTGGAATAAATGGTTTCACCTTTTCATCATGAATAGCTGATCTACTTTTCAAGTTACATATTTTTTGTGTATCTTTCTTTTCAAATAAATAAATACAAGCTTTGCCAAGAATTATTTTGTTTCATGTCTCATATACAAGGATTCTGAAAAAACCTTGAAACCAGCTAATATCAAAAAGATTTTTTTTTTCAAAGAGTTAGTCTATTCACATAAAATATTAGTTTGTCACAAGGTTTTTCTTTCATTAAAAGCATAAATACAATGTAAAATGAATATAAAATTGGAGCCAAAAGACAGACAGTGCGGCATGAGAAAGCTGAAGTCAATCAAATGCTGCCAAGAGGACAGAGTACAACTACCAGATGGCAGCACATTCAGTTCTTAAGCAAATCTAGGGAGTATTTCATGTGTTTAGCTCTCTTATTACATGCTCAGGATGTGCTTTAGACAGAATAATTTATAAAACAAACTTTTTCCATTCATTACACTGTTGAGATGAAATATAAAGAAAGACCAAGGACATCACACCCTTAAGGAAATTGCTTTCTACAACTTTGCTCCTTAAAAACAAGAGTACCATCAAACCCATATATCCTTTAGAAATCTGGGGCTTTCTAGCTGGGTACACACTGCCACCAGGAGAACCATCTGGCCATGCATTCTCAGTTTATTTTCTAAGCAGTAACAGCCCATTTTGGCAGCAGCTCTGTCTCCTGGGAAGCTCTTCTCCAACATGTACACCTGTAGTGTGACAGGAGAAGGTGCCCTGCAAAAAACTGGAAGCTGCAGCTATGTGAATATCCCATTTGGTGAAATCTTAATAAAGAGATAAAGGGAAAATAACAATAAAAAGGAAGAGAGACTCCAAGATAGTGCCTTGGCAGAAAGACAGACATAGCGATGGGGTGCTTCTGGCTGTCAGGCACTGAAAATACTGATTCTATATACAGGTTGCTTAGGAATTCAATGGTTTTCCAAGCTCAGATTCATTGTGTGGCTTACATGTATTACTATACACTGTTTATGTACCCAACTAAATCACTCAAAGATGCATCAGGACAGTACCAACCCATCAGTTCAGTGTCCCAGGGTTTTGTAGAGGTATTTAAAATCCTGCCATTTACCTTCAAATGTCATTTGCACCATCCTGAATTGCAGGTGCTAAGTCAGGGTATTGCACTGGTATTTGCATACCTGGATACACAATCCCATCTTCCCCGCTCTGTTCTGAAATGTGTCAGCCAATTACAAGGAGAGTTCCAGAACTATTGGCTTTATGCAAGACCCAAACCCAAAAAGCTGAACTTACCTTCTCATCTCAGAGCCCGTAATTTCCATGAAGGTCTATGAGCCAAATATTTTAACTGGTATCTTAGCACTGAAGGCTATTTCCAACAAACAGAAAAGGCTTATTTTTATAACTGGATGCTCCACTGTATGCACAGAGTTCTTTTCAAACACAAATTTCTGACTGATTCCCCAATCTCCAGACAAGAGTGCAGATTAAAGAAAATAAGTATAACAGTGACATATACTTTTCCTGTCTCATGAAGTTAAAAGACTGTCTCTGTAGTCTGAAATGAATGACCAAATTATTTGACTTCGTATTTCTGTTCACCAAACAGGCTCAGTAAATTTTTCCACTCATTTTCAAATTAGAATTAGGATTCTTCCAAGATGTGTTTCTTCACCCAATGTGAGCACTGGATAACTGCCCTTCCCCTGACAAAGGGCTTTCATGGACCTTTCCCTCACAAAGCTCATCCTCAGAAAGCCAACCACAATCACTACAACCAGTGTTTGTCACGTGTGTCACTTCAAGCACAGAGGGGAGGATTTGTGCTAAATGTTACAGCATCAGGAAAGGTGAATAAATCCGATGATGACAGCTGAGATCTCCATGGGAAAAGTGCCCTGGAAATGGTCCCCCTGTGCACCATGTTTCCTCTCACTGGAAAATTAAATGAACTGCCAAAGATCAAAGTTTCTGTTTGCATACTGCAACCACAGCATTTGGTGTGGACAGCAGTTGCTGCTGGTGGGTGTTTTCAAACACAGCCAAATGCAACTCTCCCCACTACTGTTACACCATGCCCTGCAAAAAGCAACTTGAATTTGGTTCACTGCAAAATGGAAAGCATGGCACATGTAGCTTTGCATTATTAAAGCCTGCCATAACATAAAGTTTAGCAATCCATGTTATAAGATCTGCCAGAGAGAGATTTAAGCTGGCAACTCCATTGGATTACATTCAACATTGCAACTAGACTTTCAGAAATTCGCTGTCTAGGTCATCTAGCTGTTAGAGAAACTAAAACTTATGAGGAGGAACTATAAGGCCATCTCAAAAGTATTGCAATGCTTACAATAATTGCAGAAGCTTGCAGCATTTATACACAGATCATAGAGCAAATTTATATATACTAAGAAATATAGAGAGCTGACAAATGATTTCAAATACCTACACATAATACATGACTAACACTGTACTTTGCTGGTATTGAGATTGGATCTTTTACTGGAAAAAAGGCACTCTGACTTCAAATACTAAGGAAAACACAGTGAGGAAGTGCCTATTTTCAAGCAAAAACATCAGCCACCACCAGCTACTCTCAATCACCATGACAAGACACTCGTGAAATCCAGGAAAAAATAAGGATCCTGGCCACTTTCACTTTCTGCACACAGAATAGTGCAGGACTCAAGGGAACAAGTACTCTGCAGCCCCTGCCTGAGGTGAAAGGGCTCCTGCCAGATTATGCACAGATCCACAACAGTAAATCAAAGACAGGCTGCCTACCCATGGCCAAGACCTCCAAGAGATGCAGGTGGTATTGCAGGCACACACTGCACTGTCATTTGAGACTGAAGAACTTACTTTCCTTTGCATCCTCCTCCACTGGGCAGCAGACAAGGAACAAGAAGACATGAACGCTACGTAACTAAGAAAAGCCAATTAACTTGTGCAACCTACCCACTTCCTTCCCATTCCCTATTTACACCTAAAAATCACGCTACGGGGAATTCAAGGAACTTGAATTCAGTTTTTTCCCATCCCAAATAACATGGCAGAAGGTGTCCAAGCCCTTTGTGCAAACTGACATTGAAACTGCTCTACCAAATGCTACATCCACTGTTAAGACCTCAAATACTGCACATCACTCATGGCAGTATGGACAGAGCTCCAAGAAGCAGCACAGCTACTTTTCCAGTGGTGACAATAAAAACGCTTAAGCTCTCAGAATGTGACCTCATCAGTCCAGGAAGATAGGAACTGATGAACTGAATGGTGCCAGAGTATCTTTGAAGAGGCCAGAGCTCCAGTAACAGGATGACCTTCTTAGCTCATGCTATGATCACCTATTGGATCTATTATGGATCCATTAAAAAACCCCTAAAGAGCTGGAAGGTTATCCTGAAGACTAACTAGTGTCTCAGAAAGAGAAGAAAGTTTGGGTTGGAAAGTAAAAGGGCTAATGCTTGTCTAAGACCTTAAGTTCAGATAAAGTAATTCATGAGTCTACAACACAACAACAGAAAGAAAAAAAGCAATAAGTGATGTAGGTTAGTTGCAGAAAGTATAGAAAAGAGTCAGAGCTGCTCAGATGAAAAGCTTGTGTCCTTCCACAACCAGTATGTGACAACCCTGGCACTCAGTGATTATGAAGCTGGTTGTGTCAAGAGGGATGATGAGAAAAACACTCCAGTTGAACCAGCAAGGATACGCCTTGATTTGCTGCTTGTGGCAGCAACGTAAGGGCTAGAGGGCATAAGAATCTGGGGGAAGCCAATGGGACATCCACTGTGCAGGTGCTGAAGATGACATTGCCAGAGCTACCAGTGCTGGAGGAGCTGAAATACTTCCAGCATCACAAAAAAGCTAATAGGCCACACAATAAGAGGTGACAGTGTCAGCAGAAAGGTGTGAACTTAGTTCATCTGGCAAGCATCCACGGGGTTTTTAAAGTAACATTCAACCAAGCATTTTAATCCAACAGGAAACGGTGACTTTTCCAGGCAACTGGTTTTCCAGAAAAAAAAGCCTGGCCACCTTTCCAGAAAGCATGCTTTGAATCAAACAACTATTAGTCACAGCGCAGAACTGTTGCACAGCTCTTGCAGGCTCAGCCATTCGATGGTGGTGAGTGAACGTCAGGCTGTGTGGGTCGGAGGTGAGTGCCGAGCTGCAGAACCCAGTCTTCCCTAAACTGGGAGGAACAACCCCCTGTTGCAAGGATACTTCTCTATCCGTACTTGGAGAGCTCACACTGCTAAAATCCAGAAGCACCAGCAGGTCAGGATGTACAAACCGCTTCAAGTTTCCCATTCCACTTTTCCTCTCCCTCTGTTGTTTTGATGAGTTGCTGAGAGTTAATTGGTTGAGTGTGTCTCCACATCTTGAGCACACCAGTGCCTGCAGGTGAGCTGATATGCAGCTCATAAGTATCTGCCTTGTAAGAAAGGCATCCTGGACCTCCACAGTTTTCATTTGGGGTTCAGAACCACCATTTGCTGGGTGCTGTTATGAACTGCATTAACCTCCCAGGCCCAAAGAGCCACACTAAAGATTATAAAGCAGGATCCTTTCGCCCTTAGTATGCACCCCTTTATATAATTAAGATTCTAATATTAGTCTAATTCATAACAGCAGGCACTAAAAAACCTTCTCACTTTCTAAAAGCCTTGCTTTTGTTTTCATGTTCATTAAATTAAACCAGTCCAAAATCAGCCACTGTGACAATGCCTTGATTTCAGAATAAAACTCGAGTCCTAGGCTGATGAAAGAAATAAAACCTGAAGTTCTTTACCACCCCAGAAAAACAGGAAAGCAAATGTTTCCTTACAAGCTGCTGCCTGATCGTTTTGTTATGGTCCTCATAAACAAGTGATATTTTATACTTTTATGGATTCTGATCCCATTATTCTTTCATGGCAAGCACTCAAAATTAACTGTACCAAAACAGTGACTCTATTAAAGAACAGAGATTTTTTTTTTTTTCACTTGCAATACATTGTGTTCTATTTCAAGCCCAGTTTTCCATCTATAACTTAGCCCCAGTTGTAGCAGAACAAAATTCCAGCTTTTATGACAGAAGACTTTTTTTGATCAATAGAAGTCAGCAGCAAAAAAGTTTGTGGTTTTATTCTGGAAAGCATTTGTGGTCACAGACTCAAAGGAGGAAGAAAGGGAGGAGGATTAACTCTTCAATGAAGGTCAAAAACATAATTTAAAAGTGAACCAAGAAGAGCAGCTGTGTCTGTCAGCACAATCAGGATTACCAGCTGGAGAATTTACCAGCAGTATGACAACAATGCACACCAGACGTCCAATGTTGCAACTGTGAGTAGGGAAACATCTCTGGGCATGGCACTGTCATGCTAGTACTCGTTACCAGACAGATTTCATAGTTAGCATTTAGTTATTAATTATACAGACACTATCAGGAAGAAACAAACACGTTTTGAGCCTCCCAGTGCAAGCCAAAGGCAGGTGTGCCCACTGGAATCATTCAACATCTCACAGTTCTTCTTTCACTGCAACACCAGACAATGTTTTAAAAACTAACTAGCCAATACAAGCACACCTGCAGCCGAGCTTGCTTTAGTTTCTCTCAGTTCAGCCTGAACTTTAAGCTTCAGTTTGGACTTTTTTCAAATAAATATTAAGAAAAGAAGTAAAACCAGACTCTCTGCCATGGATAGTTATCTGGAAACAATTGTACATATGTTAGGAAAGCAAACACTTCACTAACACCTCTACCAGTGCTTCCTTCACCAGCTGCCTGTTATCTTTGTCCTCTTTCTGGGGCATTCTTCTCTTTTTTCCTACACATTGAATTAATCCATTCCTATTCAAACAGCAGGTTACACCATTTTTTGTTGTTTAAATATCCAACATGGATTTCCTTCTTTTGTACATTCTTTGATTACCTTGCTCACATCCTTCTTTGTATTTTTCTCTCAAATGAAATACAGAAAATAGGAAAAAAAATAAAATTAAGAGAGAAATTCTTGGATTTTTTAGTCCTTTCTCCCTAAATGGTTGATGACTGAACTTTCTTCTTCAGCAGATACTTTTTCTAGCTCATTCTCCAACTCCTGTCGCTTCCTCTAACTAGTTCTGACTGTTCCTTCTCACACTGGAATGTTCATGGCTGTTCCTGTGGAAATGTCTACAGAAATTATGATTCTGTCTCTGCTTGCAGCTTCTTCCATATTCCTTCTCATTGTCCAAACACCTCTCCTAAATGCTCTCCTGGCTCCACTGCAGTTCCCTTCAATGCTTTATTCTCCAGAATACATGGCTCATCCACTTGCTTAATCCCTACTCCTTGATCTTGCTGTTAAGGTATTTTCCAGTTTCCATTGCTAAACTCAATTTTAACCTATTATTTCTCTCATTAAAAATAAATTATCAGGCCCCAAGGAACTGAACACATGGATGCTAATATTCAAATTATTTATCACAGAGGCTATTCTGGGAAATTGTTTGAAGTCTGTTTTATAACTTTCTTGATGGTGCAATGGCTTTATCCAAAGGAAGATGTGCCCACAGAAAAATTCAGTACCACCCTGAATAGTCAGCAAAACTGAATCAAGCTGGATAAAGTTATTCAAATACAATTACTGTCAGCAGAGGGAATACATATGTGTTTGTGGCACCTTATCCTGACAGGAAACACATGTTAGCATAGGGTTGTTAACTGCTGCAATTAAAAAAAAAAAAAAGGAATTAGAAATGCCCAATCAAGAGATACATTTAACTGCTTATGCACTCATTATTTTTTCCATTCTCTTAGGGATAGAAATTTGATATATATTTTATTATTATTAATTCAAATTCTCCTCAGCTTCTGCACTCTTTCTACTGTATTACAGCCTATTCCTCTTGGCTTACCTTAGCTTTGCCATCCTGTGCAGACATATATCCCACACACATGCTCTCTGTTGTATGGCTCCACAGAAATTCCACTACAAAGGAAAATGCAACGAGTCACAAAAAACGCCTTGGTTTAAAATATAAGATGTAATTTAACAAGACTGGAATCTTGAGGAACAAATACAGCTTAAAATATCGCTTGGGCAAGGACAAAAACCAAACCAAGAACAAAAACTACTTACCACAATAATTAAATCTCCTAAGAAACAGCTATCAGACCAACCAGATTTTCCTGCACTATTTGCAGTCACACACTGCAGAACTAATACCCAGGATGAGAACATTATTCCACTGATGAGAATTACAGCAACTGCAACTGCTTCTAAAAGACTGGACCAACTTCTAAAGCAGAGGCCCGTTCCACCCATAAAGTAAAAGCTGATATAATTTTCATTTGCTTGCCTTGAACTCAGACAAAAGCACACTAAAATAGCAGATGGCATACAAGGATTCTGCGGAATTGACACACTATCACCAGAATAACCAGAAACAAGCACTTTTTTCGCAGAACTGAGCATAAATATATACATGGGATGTAACCCCCAGTGGGGAAGTGGAGATTTGGGGCTTAGCTGCACAAGGCGGATACAGGAAAACACACAGTAGTCGTCAAGTCTGCAATATGGGAACTGAAGATAAAGAGCAGGCAGGAGAGATACCTGGTGAAAGCCAAATCATCCTGCAGAAAAAGCAGGAGAGGTATCTGATGGAAGCAGAGTAACATTGCACAGCAAGTAAGGAAGAGTCCTGGCAAAATCAGAGCAAGACCTGGATCCAAAAGTACCCTGAATGACAACAACAGCAGATGGAATCATCCCCTTCCTCTGGGGAGAGTGTAAGGAGCACCAAAGGTAGGAGAGGAAAAGAAAGATGGAGAAGAAATAAGATGATTTTGATTTCGTCTTCCCTATCAAAGCGATTATGATCACCTGGACTTGCAGCCCCAGCTGCAGAGTCTCAGCTCTCTGGCACTGCATTCATAGCTGATTTAGGGTATAAATGTTAAAGACCAACCCATGTGTTTGCAGTGATAATGATTAAGAAAACCAACCACATGTGTTGTGAATGCCTGATAATGCGGCAGGGTGTTGTCCTGAAGTCTGAAAGGGGCCTGATTTATCCACTGGGATTTTTAATTCCTTGGTACATACTCAGGTATCTATATATACACACACTCCTAAGTGGCTGCAACACAAAAGTCAGGCTAAAAGCACATTATTCATACGTTCAGCTCTGAGTCACTGGAGCTTTATAAATTGTCACAATGTTTTCTTCCTGCTCTATGCCATAGTCATTTTCCTCTGTGCTCAATAAGTACCTCATTTGGAAGGGGGGAAAAGAAAGAATGAACAGCTGATCAGAATTCAGAGCATTACACAGAATTCTGTAAAAGGGTTTAAAAAAATGCACTGAAGTATTTGGATTTACAGGAGGTGTCTTACATGAATTACACAAGATGCCACGAATAGATATTTCCACCTATTTCTTCTGAGAGTGACTGCAAAAAGCATCCATTAGATGGGTTTTAAACTCTCACTCCTCCCTATTCCTACAGTGGCTGATGAAGGTCACAGTGTGCTGAGCACACTCCTCCTTTGAACCACTTCTCCTTGCATAGCAATTAACCCCAGCAGGAGATCAAAGGGAAGACAATCCCAGCAAGGCTTGAAGATTCTGACAGATATGCAGATACCATCATAAAAGAAAAATGAACTTCACTGAGGTTTGGGCTTTGCTCCCCCACACGAGATTCATGAGTGATGCCACCAAAGGTTGGTCAAAAGCCTTCAGAGAGTGAAACATTTTCAGTGCAATGGAAGGGCAACCCTAAAGGTGCAGCTGTCAGTGAAAACATCTACTTTTTTGGACATAAATTCAATCGTATCTTTCAATTTCTGAGCAGTTCTGTCCAAATACCCTTAAAATATTATATAGTTGCCTTTGATAACTCTATAAATAGTCCTTTACAATTCTAGTAATTTTTTTACTTCTCCATTATCCGCCAACAATAACCTGGACCATGGTTATTGTTAGCTATTACAAATAATGGAATTACAGTGAAATTCTAAATTACATGTGAAGTGTCTTCAGATAAATATATTCTCAATTGTTTAATAAATCATGTCCTTGCAATTTGTTGCAATATTTAAAAAAAAAAAAAGAGACATTAAAAATATGATCCCTGCAATAAAGACATTAGATTATTTTATTTTGTAAGTTTTTCAGTATTAACCAACTTATTTTCAGTCCAAACAACACAAATGCTACATATGTTTAATAATACATTAACTCAGCATACACTGTAAGGCAGGAAATTTCTGTGGTTCAGAAGAAATGTGCTACAGTTTATCTGAATCTAATTTCAGTGGAAAGAAAACCAAAAATCAATGGACAAATAGTCTTTACTTATGATGCATGATATATGGGGATTTTCTTTATTCCTCTTTGAGGGAAAAATGCCAAACCTTCATTAATAGAACATACTCTCTTATGTGAATGACAGACATTAAATTAATAGAAATATATCTCTCACTTGCAAACACAAGAAACTGAAGGTGAAGTTGATCTTGTTCTGACTCAATCAAGCCTGTATTTTCATTTTCTTAACTCTTTTTTAAGGACAGAATTTCTGTTGTAGGATGCTTTCCCACTAAACTGATGTCACAGTTGGGCAAAGAATAAAGCAGAGCACTGCACACAGCAAAACACTTAAATTCTGGTTACAGAACACAAACTAGACAGGTCCAATGGCATGACACGTGCCCACATCTGAGGAGCACCACAGACGGCCCAAGTGTCACCTTGAAGTAATTCCTACGCCCCAAGTTCCCAAATTCCTTCCCTTCAGGAGGTTTTACTGTCTCTGGGTTGTATTTCTACCCAGCCCTGCTCGCAGTGTGCAGCCTTTGGGGGTTTTCAGCTGTTTCTCCCTGACAAACCACATGGCACTTTGCTATAACACACTTGTCCTGCTGTAAAGCAGCAAGAGAGATGAGGATTGTATTTGCAGGTCGGGAACAGGCTGAGGGGCTGTAAAGCCCTTTTTAACCTGCCTGCTGGTTAAAATCTGATCTCAGTATCAGCAGCAAATACTCCTGTTGGGTGCAAATAGTAACTGTGGCTCATCTGGACAGATTTTCCTAAGCGTTACAAAGGATTTCTAACCATAAAACAGCTTCCCTTCCAAAGTTTAGGTGCATCCCCCAAATTTTCGCATTTTTCCTGCAAAATGAGGAAGCATTTTTAGCCCATAAACCACTGAGAGGCAGTAAACAGTGCCATGCATTCCGCCCAGCTAAAAACGCAATTTTTCCTATGAGGAACATATCCTGCCTTGCCACAAGCAACTATTATTTCTATGCCATGGTTTTAGAAGGATCCTAACAGAACCCTCTGAATCACAATTCTGCTTAGAAATTAGTCACAACGATGCTCTTCTCCACAGTTTTAGTGATACTAGCCTTGTTTTTCCTCTATTTCACTTTCCAGATTATGAAAATTCCAAATTCAATTCCTTTGTTTTCTCTGTGGCTTTAAAAGCAGGTGAAGGTGCACAGGGAGTTGTTTTTGCCTCACCTTTCACTCTGAGTTAGCACCCAGCTCAAGAGGAAGTTCTTACCTAGTAAAGTTGGCTTTTCCTGGGATGACTCAGGCTGTGCCGAACACCTGCAGGACCGAAGAACTATCACCCCTCCGAGCACACCGTCTTCGTTGGCTAGAAAAGGGGAACCTGGGCAAAATTTGGGGGGAGAATTATTGGCAATAGCAAGAGTTTCTTGGGTTTTTGTTTTTTTTTTTTAATTTGGCTTTCTGCTTTTCCCCTTTAAACTCGTCGCTAAGGGTTGAAAAGGTCGACAAGCCAAACAGTGCTTTTAACAAAATCATCAGTTCTGGTTTTCTCTTGTGTTTCTAATGAATGATTTTCTAAACTGTAATGTACTAATCTACCAGTAATAATAATAAAAAAATAGGTAAAAGAGCTACATGGAATACAACAAGCATACTGGAAATTGAATTTGTGAGTGCAAACCTGTTTTGTTCAGGGATCAAGGAAGATGTAACAATGAAAAATGGAGTGTCAAGTTGAAAAAAAATTAGCTCAATATTTAGTTTTTTATGTACTATAATTAATATAAAGATACACATGAAAAAAAATCAAGCAAATCTGGGTCACTTTTACAGTTTATTCGTTTTCCCCAATACAGAGACCCCATCAGTCTGCTATATTGTCTTCCTGCTTTATGAGTATTAGCAGAAAGCCAAATATCCTACTTTTTACAGTGGCTTTTCTGTTGTTAATTTAAGACATAGAATACAAAACATCTATCGGAAGCTGGAAAATGTTTAAAGTTATCTGAATCCAGTCTAAGTATTCTTTCTCTAGTTTATAATTGGAAATAAGATTCCTATAGTTTTGAATGTGGAAACAATGGTGTAATTTACATCCTTGAGCAGCAAAATTAATCAAAGTTCTTGCACTTAAGCCCATAGAGATCCTGGTCATAAATCTGCAATACATTCAAAATTGGACATACAATTGCAACAGGCATTTTATATAATTATTTTCAATTACTTTCTTTGAAATAAATTAGTATACTATGTCTAGTGCACAGACACTGTAATTGGCTGACCACAAGAACTTTCGAGCCTATCTACTCATCAGACTCCTTTAACTTGCCCACAGCTATTTGTATGATTAAAATGACTCCTTTAATGCAAATAACAACAACAAAACAGCCCAATAAAAACCAACTTCAGGCTTTGCCATAAGGAAAACTACAAGCTTTATCGTGTTTTCTCTCGACGTAAGAGCAGCCACATTCAAAAGTGATACAAGGTGGTCATCACAACAGAAGCCCACACTGCAGGAAAACAATAAATAAATAAATAATAAAAATTACAAGTAATGTCTTACTTGATGTAATACAAACAGGTATTACCTTTATAGCACCACTTGCTTTGTACAAGAACTATTACTATGTACCAGTTACACCTCCTGTATTACTTGCTCAGAACTGTGACCAAATCCCTGCGACCCAAGAATCCAGGCAATGATAAGGTAAGAGGTAACAGCACAGGAAAATATGTCTGGTTAAAATACATATGCAAGGCCTGGGAACTTGTGAAGAGTTTCACCACCCAAATCACAATTTTTACTCCATGCTGTCCAAGGTGTTCATTAAGTCTCTTACACTTTCACGCCACTAACCAAGTGCTGGCTGCTGTCATATGATTTCTGCAGGCAAATGAACAGCAACAAACTAGAAAGTGGTTTTCTTCATAGGAGACATGCATTCTTTAATCTTTGCTTCAGAAACTCAGGTACTTCAAAGACAATGTCTCAACCTGAACTCGGTCTGCACACCTAATCTTGTACTCCATTGCACAAAATTATGTAGGCTCCAAGCCATGCTCTGGTGAAAAGTCACTGCAGAGAAAGAAAAGGCTTTGGTTTGTTTTCCAATAAGCAGTTTCTCCTCCTGTTTCAAGGCCTGAGAAAGATGCTTTCAAGGTTGTAGTGAAAAATAGTAACCAACTCCTAAGTTGGAATGGTTAAAAATATCCTACTCCAGCAGAACACAGCCAGCAAACATAGAGAGTAAATATTTAAGGCCATAGTAAAATACTAAAACTGTATGAATGCACCCCAAACCAGGCAGCAGCTACTGATTATAGACTTGGTGGCACTAAACCCTTGTTCTGGAAATGCTTGCTTTTGGTTAATCACTTCTTTTCCTATGGGTTTCCTTTTTCTGTTCTGAAAAGAACAGATAAAAAAAACTTTATAAATAAGCTGATCACATATTTTCCCAGTATTTTGTCAACTGTGCCATCATCACAAATTTTCACTAATCTGACTAACTTGCACATGCTCTTTGCAAAACTTAAGAGAAGACTTGGCAGTATAATTCTTTCCATTTAGAGTGTCTGCAGCAAAACATGTAACACTACATTTTCACCAGAATTCTTTTGTTTTTACAGGGATTGCGTTGCAAGAACAGAAACATTCATCTTCACTGAAACACAGAATGGAAAAAAGCAACCACACAAAGACATGTGTTTTGTGAGGGTTTCAATAAATAATTTAAATAAATAATTTTAAACCTGAGCTTCAAGCACATAAGAAAATCTTGAGCTTGCAAGTTCATCCAACTTCTACACGCAAAACTATTGTCATGAGAACCCCAGTTCTCAGTGTAAAAAGTATTTATTTATTGAAATTAAACATGGTGTGCACTGCATTGCCCTAAATATGTACACAGTTGTTTTCTGAACCAAGACTTCCTTCAGTGATGGAAGCTTTATTATCAATCCCAGAAAGTCAAAGGCTTTGGAATCCATGCTAAAGACTCAAAAGCTGGAAAAGTTAGCTGTGTTCATTCAGCCTTTGCTGAAGTACATTGCCACCCTACTGTTCCTTCAACTAGAAAATCCCAGAAGACAATTCAGTTAATAGCACTGTGTGATAAAAGTTTTATCTTCAGCACCTGCAAATCACAGCAGATGAGCAAGACACTGACTTCTTTAGGAATGACACAATTTGGGCCCCTGGAGTAAAGACAAATGTTGGTTATGAGACATCAAACCAGGTCATACTGCACTAACTTTGTTAGAACTGACCTTACCAGGAGTACTGGGGTGAGACAGAGATGAGTAAAATGGTTTGGGGTGACTTTTAGTGGGTGATTTGAATGGAGTATTGAACCAGATGTCTCAATTTTGTGTTCTGCAAACAAAGCAAAGATGATGGGATGCTTCTCTCTCCTACAGGCAAAAACACAGCAGCATTTCGGATCTTCAACACATTTGGACCTTCTACACCATTTTATCATCACCTGCAGAATGACCATTATTCTGGGAAGGTGGAGGATGTCTGAAAAAAGACCAACGGTGTGTTGTCTCCAAGTCACTGGTGAAGTCGTGGGGCAACAATCTCAGAACGGTGTCAGTGAAATTCACTTGACTACAAGTAATACTATTACAATATTCTACATTCAACAGTCAATTCAGACTGTTTCTACTCCCTTAACAGCCAGCCTCTAAGCCAAATTAAATACACACTGAACAGCACATTCTATGAAACAGAGAATGTATTTTATTTTCCAATGAAAGCAATTTTTCAAAAATATTAAAAGAAGAATTCAAATATATTAACTTTTTTAAACAAAGATCTTTCTGGATATGCAGAGTTATTATTGAGGATTACAATTATGCTAAAGAGTGTATTTTAACACAGCAACACAATAAAAATGAGTAGGTGTATGGTAAGCAAAATTCCAGACAGCTAAATGCTATGCATCCATCACTAAATCTGTAAAAATAACAGTACAAAAGCAGTATTATACTTTATTTCTAAACAGAATCCATGCACTGTATGCAGGAATTGAGTATTCTCAAAACATTGTGAATTCAAAGGTTAAGAACATGTTTCATTAATTTAGTACTAAAATTCATTTTGCTACAGTCAACCCACTGAGAAAAATAAATAACAGTTCAGACTTCTGTAAAAAATAACAATATAGGTAATGACATGTTTTCATATGCATCCTCTTTAATAAGTATTTCAAGAGGAAGAGAAAAGCAACTGAAATACTGCCATGCATATTAAAGACAGGATGGTTCCTCAGAAGGAAAAAGTGATCTGGCTTCCACATTCCTACACCATTTTTTGTCTCTGTGTTCTTCAGAATGATAGATCTTGCTGTACTAATTAAAAATTTAGTAAAATAAAATCAAAATATGCCTACCACCAAAAATATTGTTTTCTACTGCAATATAATAGAATTGTCAGACAAATCTTTGATCTAACAGCTTGCTAATGAAAAAACTTAGAAGAACCTGGGGCTTTTAATACCATTTTAAGTCTCATGAAAGTCATTGCTCTTTTCCCAGTTACCACTGAGGAATGTGGCATGAAAAATCCAAAGGAAAAGTTCAGCTGCAACATTAACTAATAATGTTAGCACTGACTGGCCACACCAGAGAAAACGGGTAGGAAAAAAACAAACAGAACCCTTATTTCCTTAGTTTTGGTTTAATCCTCACCTCCCCCAGTCACAAAATTCTATTTGACAAAACACATTTCCCTCCTTCCAGGCTCAACTATTCTGTTATTGCTACCTGATATATAGAAAGCATTATCAAGCTTTTATTTATGTATTTTGCACTTTATTAATATGCAGCAATGGCCTCTTAAGAACAAGTAAAAAAAAAAATCTTCATAGCAACTCCACATCCCATCAAGCTCTGCAACAGCAACCAGAACTGAGCACCATGACCCAGGTTCTGCTGCTAACCAGGGATAGGATTTAAGAGATTTCACAGTGTTAAGGCAAATAATGGCCTCAACATTCTGCAAGAACTACAGCTCCAAGTGAAGAACACTTTTACTTTGACATCCCTTGTCAGCCCAACCTCTCCCATTGCATCCACTTGTGATCCTGTGCCTTTTTCCCCCCTTTGGAGCTACTGCACAGATCCATTCGAGCACAGACTGGACACTAAGCTGTAAAACAAGTGTTTTATTTACACTTAGCCAGCTGTTCATCAGATGTTTTACATTCACCCCCTTCCACAGCAGAGAAACCATTACCAGCTTCAATGTTTACATCAGCTTTCAAAGGCTTAAGCGTTTGGTCCCAGCACTGACTGTGGTGTGGTGTAAAGCAACTCAGTGCTCCAGCATCCCCCACTTCGAACACAGGGCAACTAAACAGTTCTAAACCTTGCTGTGCTGGGAAAATGAGACTTTATCAGGACAACAATCTATAGATCACCTACACTTGGCAGGTTTTTTGTACAGAACATGCTGAAAGTGAAGCTGTTTGCCACTCTGCTCCTGCTTTGTATCCTACTAAACTCCAAGGTTAACAACTGAATTAAACATCAGAGGAATAGAATAAGCACTAAATGAAGCCTGCTTTTAATTTCATGCACCTTTATTTGCTAAATGTTGAAGCACAAGCTGTCTGAAATCAGAGATCTTTATATTTCACAGTAAGTAAGTCAAAACGTGTAGAAGTTTTGAAGAAGCTGCAAGGGAAAGCACCTGCACTTTAAGACTTTACAGGCAAGATTTTAAGAAATTAAATAACTGAGGATAGCACTGCCCAGTAGAATCCCAGTGCTCCTGACATGGAGAAGCACGGGCAGGACCTTGACAAACCCTTGTGTAACATCCCCATGTGGTGTTAAGTTTTCCAGCTGGTTTTATTGCCCAGGTAACAGAGAGAATTATTCAATTGTCTGCCATCAAATACAAACTTGTGAAAATATTAACTCACAGTGGATAAAACAGGTTATATGAAACTTCAGGATCACCTCCTTCTCTTCTCAAATCTTTTCCTCTTGTGCCATGGAGAAGCATGGTAACCCTTCCATAGCTTGCTTCTCCTGTTACACAACCACAAAGTTTAGAGTGATGCAGCACCAAAACAAAGTAACAGCACCGTGCAATGCCAGTCACTGTCAGCCTTGTGACTACTAAAGCATCAGGCTTTTTCCTCCTCAACAAGCATAACTAATAATCAGGAAATTCATATTCTATGATTCCTAGCTCTCCAAAGGCCTGCTCACAAGGGAGGAATTTGACACTGAATTTCTAGAAGATGAAGTGCCAGCGTTATGCTTCTGCTGGTACCTTTCTGCAGACTCTGCTCCTTTGTCAACCCAAACACAACTTGAAAATACAAGAACAGAGGAACATATTTCCACTATGGAAAGAACATATACCGGGTTCCAACTATTTCTTTCTGCTCATTATTTTCTAATACTTTATAAGAAGCTTTAAAGTAAAACTGGTAACACTGTCATTGTTAAAAGCCCAGATTTCCCACCAGTGAGATGACACAAACATTTACTCTAAGTCTACATTCCACAAACTTGGCTGCATTTGAAAGAAATGATGAGTAACCAAATCCTCTGTTCTCCCGTTTGGAAGCTATTTGTGTTTACAGAACACCATTCTTCAACTGAGAACCAAGCCTTTCGTGCTCTTGGACTAAAGATACAGAGCCCACTTGATTTACAAAAAATATAAATTTAATTTCTCTCACCAATTGTGCATTATCCATAGCAAGCTGGCTCCGAGAGAGGATGAGAGAAGCACATCTGACATGAGTTTGCTCATCACCTGCTGTTTAACCAGCACTCACTCTTTGAGCCAGGCATTCCCTAGTTGGAAGGATTCCCAGGGCTCCGCAGAGACTCGGAGAGTTCTGTAAACAGGAAGCACCAATCTGGTGGCAAGTGCCAAAATCAGCTGTTCAGCCCTTCCATACAAGTAATGCACATTTTGACTTCTGACAAAACATTCTAGCTCAGCTTTGTTCTAGGCTGGGGTTTTTTCAGCCTTGGTCCATTGTAACTCTGGTTAAAGTTTGACAGGAGCACAAAACAGGGTTTTAAGGATGGCAAGGGAAGAATCCATGCCATCTGCAAGGAGTCTCTTAGCCACTTGATCCTGTTGTTTCACAACATTAAGAAACCCTGCATCACAGCACACATCCTGAGCTATCAACCAGCACTTTGTCTATGAACATTCACAGGAAAAAAGCTTATTTCTTGAAGCACAATGGACGTTCTCAACCATTGCACTGTATTTGCCAGATGTAACTTCGCATCCACAGTCCCAGAATGGGTCAGGTTGGAAGGGACCACAGCAGGTCATGTGGTCCCACCTCCCTGCTCAAGCAAGGTTATCTTGGAGCACCACAGGATTGCCTCTGGATGCTTCTAGAATATATCCATGAGGGAGATTCCACAGTCTCTCTGGGGAATCTGTTCCAGTGCACAGTCACTTGCACAGTAAAGAATTCCTTCCTTCCTCATATTCAGGTGGAACTTTTTGTGCCTCAGTCTCTGCCCCTTCCCTCCTGTTTCAGTGGCTGGCACCACAAGAGCAGAGCCTGGCTTCATCTTTGGCACTCCCCTCATAGATATTTACACACACTGATAAGGTCCCCTCTCAGTCATCTGTTCTCCAGGCTGAACAGGCACAATTCCCTCAGCCTTTCTTCCTAAGAGAGGTGCTCCAGTCCCCCAGTCATCCTTCTTGCCCTGTGCTGGACCACCTCCAAGAGCTCCATGTACTGAGGAGCCCAGAACTGGACACAACACTCTAGATGTGCCTCACTAGGGCCAAGCAGAGGGGCAGGATCATTCCCTTGACCTGCTGGCAATGCTGTTCCTAATGCTCCCCAGGACACACTGCTGGTTCATGGACGGCTTGCTGTCCACCAGGATCCCCAGGTCCTTCTCTGCAGAGCTGCTTTCCCAGTAGGTCACCCCAGCCCATAGTGGTGCCTGGGGTTATTCCTCCCCACGTGCAGGACTTTGCATTTCAGGCAGTTCCCCTCTGCCTGTCGAGGGCTGCACAGCCCTCTGGGGTATCAGTCACTCCTCCCAGCTTTGTGCCATCAGTGAACTTGCTGAGGAGGCACTGGTGAACAATTTAAACAACACTGGGCCCAGTATAGACCCCTAGGGGACACCACTACTGGGCAGGCCTCCAACTGGACTCTGTGCCACTGATCACAACCCTCTGGGATCTGCCACTCAGCCAGTTCTCAATCCACCTCACTGTCCACTCATCCAACACACACTGCTTGAGTTTGCCCATCAATCTTCAAAACTGCCAAGATCCCCCCAAATTACACTACTGGCTACAAACTCAGTACTGTGTCACATGTAAATAGCAGGATGCATCTGGATTTTGAAGTTCTCCTTGATCAGTTTTCATTCACAGGACAGCTAAGGGCAAACTAGATTTTAGGCTTTCTAATCAAAGCACAGCATCCAAGCACCTCACTCTCCCAAAAACCAAAGCTGGCTCTATCTTGCTTTTTCCCCACATCAGCACTGCCCCAAAGTACAAGTGAGCAGATCCTACACATTCCTGCTGTCAGGCAGCAAAAGCTTGCAGTGATAAGTTTCTGAAAATACAAGCCAGATCTGTCCCTAATTACAACATGGAACTTGAAAAAGGAATTATAAAGCAGTTTTTTCAAAGTTTCTTATCATGAACAGCATTAATTTGATTCCATCTCTCATTCTTTTCACTTTCCCTTGTTTTGTTTGGTTTAGCCTGTTTTCCCAAGGCAGTAAGACATCACACTGCTAGCCTGGTATCTGTCTGTACAGTTCCTCTTTCTCTGAAAGTGATAGCTTCAGGTATAACCAAAACTTCAGCAACATTTAATATGTTCTTATCTCCAACAGAAATATTTTTTACATTTCCAGTAAAGACTACAATGTATATATTATATAGTAGCCAGTTAACACTGAAAATGAAAACATCTGCTGCATGAACTGGTGACAAAACATGTTTGCATTAAAAAGCAAAAGAGGAATTGCATTTGTGCTCACTGGTACCAAAAAGAACGAAGAAAACACAGAAAACTCAAACCAACTTAAAGAAGGCACCTCAACGAAAAAGTCGGATTATTTTTTGGTCTCTTATCAGCCAGTTTCTATGAATTACTTCACCCAGAGCTTTCCATTTGTGTGTGTGCATACACTAATATGAAATTTTATAAAGATATGTACAATTTGTTCTTGCTTTTAGTACTCTTACCACAAACAGCACAGTAAATTTTGAGTGTGGGCTAAAGATCTAACCTGCCTGAAGTTAGGCCAGTTCCAAAGCTGGGTTACAGGCAAAGTTATCACAAGCATCCTTCCTAAAGGCTTCTCTTGGGTACACAAATGCCTAATTTTGTAGAATGAGTGATTAAATACAAGAAGTTCCATTTTTGCTGCTTGGATTAGAGTCCTTTTGGGGAACACACACTAAGTAGTTCTGCATTCTCACAGCACCTAGAAATGCCTGCAATATAAAGTGCAGCCTTCCAGTGTGAAGGTGATTTCCCCTCAAACAGTCAGATATAACACTGTCAGAAGTAGAGTTTAACATGGATCCAACATTATAAACAGAAATGAAGAAACTGCATGCATTGCTTGCCAAGACCAAAGGCGTCAGTCCCTGAGGCCCCAAGAGATGTGCACGTGTCCCTCTTTCAGCTCTAATTAAAATACCATAAAAATGAGCTTTGACAACAGTGTACAAGAACTAATATGCTGTCCACAAGAAATTTTGAAGGGAAAAATTGCCTGTGGATTCTAAAGATTCCAAAATGTGAAGGGCTATAAAGACAGTGCAAGCGAACATAAATGCCAGAAGCCTCATGGGAATCCAGGCTGTATTTCCAAGTTCAAGCCTGTGTGGATATTTTAAAATTCCACATTTGCATTTGGCTTATGACTTGAAGAAAGAAAGAGGTTTATATTCAAAAGAAACCAAACACATATTGTTCAATTCTCTGAAATCAAGGGAAAAAATTATTTTTTGAATGAAGTCTATTTCACTTTCTCAAGAGCTTAATTTCAGTGTGTATACAGCAAACCAGAATCTGTCTGTCTCAAGCCATTTAATTAGAACATGAAATAGTTCTGAAGTCTACTATTTTTAAAAGGGTTAACATGATGAATAATTTTTACTAATGCTCCTAAACCACCAATTCTGAAATATGCAATTGTACACCACAGCCCATGATTCAGGCAGGAAATTCTTTCTTCAAACCTCTCCGGGTTTTCTATGACTCACATAACAATTGAGATACTTCCAAGGGTTTTCCTTTAGATTTCCTAAAATATTCTTCTGTAGTTTAACATTTTTCAGATGTAACACAACACAGAATCTGAAGCCAACTGCAACACAAGACTTCACCAGAAATCACAAAAATAAGTATCTTAATTTTGTTCAGTAGTGTTACTTGCATTTTAAACAATGTTGGGGCAACTTTTAGGGAATGAGGAGAATATACTTACCAATAAACTTGTTTTGCATAGTCTCTAGGAGAGCTTGGTGGGCATCTTCTGTCTGCAAAGCACATGAACATTCTCTGGCCAGTATGGTTCGGACAAGGTGCTCTCCACAACCTAAAGAAAGAGAGGTATCACTGTGAAGAAACACATTAATTTGGCTGTGCTTATGTAAAATAAGGACAGTTTCATCAGAGTGATGCCATATTGTTTTATTTTTTAAGAAGAGAGTGACACTTAGTCACATGAAAATTCCAATGTGTCAGCTTTTTTTCCTCACAGCTTTCCTGAAATTTCTACTGCACAAATTCATAAACTAAAAAGGGTAAGTACAGAAAAAAGAAACAGTGAGTCTGTCTCTGCCTTGTCATCTTTATCCAGACAGAATCCACTCACTAATCATTCTCTCAGGAATGATCCCTGCATGCAGCTCTTCAAACCAAGAACGCCTTCAGTGAATGCCACAGTAACTCCTTTTGCATGACAGAATCTTGTGTTTAGTCCATCTGACTTAGCCTTTTTTCTACCAAAAAATACATGAATTCACCCATCCTTTTTTTTTTTTTGCCAGTGTGGCTGCTCACTGCACTCCTAATACAAATTCCTGTAATTTTCAAAGGTTTAAGAAACTAGAAAGCTTCTTCAAACAACCACTCATTGCCTCTGCTTTCTGTAAGTATCCCCTGGAAGCTACTGAGGATGAAGACAAACAGGTCATTACTGCTACTTGTAGGAACATTTTCACACCTGCTATTTTTATTCCCATGCTCTTTTCCACTCCAGTACTGTGCTTTGGGGCATGCTGTGGCCAAATGGCACCGAGCGCTTTTATTGGATCAGCATTTTCTTTTGGACAGGAAAACCCACTGGTGACACTTTCTGCATACAGACAAAGGTCATTATACTAATTAAACCTCCAGTTTGTTGACATTTTCCCTCAAAGCAGCTGGAAGAGGTCTAAGCAAGAGCCAGTCAAACTGTGTTATCCCGTTAGGAAAGAAGGAGAAACACAACTAATGTACAGTTATAATGTAATGATGGTATCAAATTATCTGAATTTAAGTGACTACAGTTTGATCAGACTCACAACTTCAGAGTAAATCAGGGCCTAAAACTGCATGAGACACCAGAATATACAGGGAGAAGTCAAATATAGTCAAATCCCAAATATATATAAATATTTCTAGCATATTTCTCATTAAACACAACAAGGTAATGCAAGCTCTGTGCTGGCTTCATAAAAAAAGAAAACCTGCTATAATCCAGTTGGACTTATTAGCTCAGATGCAGAACTACCTATACAGCTTCCAGAAACAATTCATGGCTGGAAGCAATCCAGTTGCTTCCATGTGGCAGGGAGCTGGAGCTGGTAGGACATCAGGACTAGGCTGGCTTCAGACAGGGGCAGCCCAGTGTCCATGGAAAACACCCACTTTATTGGAAGCACTAACAAGCCCAGAGCAGAGAGAACTGTGACACTGGCTGAGCCCAGCCTAGATGTGGCATAAGGAAAAGTTTAATAGTTAAAGCCAACCCAAAGCGGCTCCAGTGCGGCCTGCTGAGCCTCTCATGGCTGTGCTTCCCAATAAACTGAGGGTTTTGGGCACAACGTGGCACAAACACACCTTGGCAGGTCTAGAGCTGTGTCTTGGAGCTACTCCAGGGTGGTTTCTTGTTCTTCTCAGCACTTCTAAACCCTAACTGACATGGCAAGCTACTCAAAGAATCTCTCCTTTTGGTTATTTGTCACACAATCATACCCTTCCCCTTAAACACACAGTGAGTTTACAAATACTGTTCTTCAAAAATTGCTAATAATAATATCATTGCTAATAATAAAAAAAATACTACTGTACTCCCTCCTCATTTCCAAGATAACAAAAAACAACCATACACACACAAACCCCCACCCCCAAACTACAAACAAACAAACAAAACCCCTGTGGAACATTATGGATGCATTTAATATCAGAGAATCAGCCCAGAGACCAGACTGATGGAAACCTGTGTGCATGTGTCCCAAAATCTTGCTATGTTCAATCATCAAAATGGTTTTTAATTATCAAAATACCTCATTCTTCAGTTACGTTCTCCTGTTCGTGGGCAGTGTCTCCTGATGAATACAATTCAGCTAAACTAAACTGTTTGAAGTGGAGCACTTTGGCATTGAATCTACGTGTAATTGGAGCAAGGGAAAGACAAAAAACATCTCTGTATGGCAAACAGATTGAGTGAAAACCAGTGACAAACTCAGAGGAAAATGAAAGACCTGAAATACTACAACAATTAGACAACCAAAGGAAGGGAAAAAGTGTTTTAATGAAGACTGTGAGAGAAGGGTCCTGGTTAGGAGGTAACCAAGAGGCTCATGCAGTAGAGCATCCTCAGCAGCTGCTTACAGGGGTCTGCCCATTCACTGCCTCGTTACACCCATGCTCAAAAGGTTCTGTTCACAATAAAAATGAGAGTTATCTACTGCTTATTCCAGACAAAGTGATGCATGAAGAACATGAAAAAGAAAACAAACCCACAAGATGTATTTTACCCAGAGATCACAACCTGGATATCACTTTTTTTAAACTAAGAAACTTTAATCACTACAAGGTCTGCTGTAAAGAAAAAAGCTAAATAAGCATATGCTCCAGCAAAAACTGAGCAAGTTGATTTTTGCCTAAAGAGAACCTGTTAATACCTTTAAACATAACATTTACACCCTATATGAGGTAATAAGTGTGGGACTTAAAATGGGAATCAACCAAATGGGACACAGAAACCAGAGTGAGCCTATGCATGTCCTATGCATCAAGTAATAAAACCAGATGTTACTACTTCAGAATTTTAAAGTATTTCGTAAACTGGCATCAAAAAGACAATAGCCATTTTTTCGCATGACGTAGAATGTTATTTATCCCCCAGGAGAACGACTTTATTGAAGAGTTCCCATAATGTCAAGTCTGCTCCAAAAAGAAAAAATTCAGAGAGAGAAAACTTAATATGGGTTAAGAACAGCTGCATCCCACTGATGTGAGCCAGGATGAACCACAAGGAAAGCAGCTTTGCAGTCCTACTAACACATCACACATCTCTACACCCCCACAGACAAAGTCATTTCTTTTTGTCATATATATGTCAACCTATAAGGCAGCAAACTTACAGACTGCTGCTGGCAGTGTATGTAAAAACCTTTCAACACATCACATGCTGGCAATCTGCAGGGACAGATAACTAAGGAAAGTAATTCCCCCATCTGGAAAAGAAAAAGTTGTTACTGCAGTTTTCGATGGAGGAACATCTATTTTTAAACAAGAAAAAAAACAACTAAGCAGTGCTTCACATACTTTGACCAGATAAAGGCTGAGAAGAAGAATTGCCCTAATTATTCCAATAGAATTACCCTTTCTATTATCTCAAGTCAGCACCAAAGTGTCTTGCAGGTTTAGCAGATATATGTGTCTCTATAGCCCCAAACTGGGAAAACACTGTAGATAATACCAGGACTAGACACAAAATGAACGTACACATTGCTACAGTAATCAAAACTGATTTATATCTTACAATATGAAGTTGTAGGTTCAAATTTATATTTGCAGTCACTTTGTAATGTAACCACCAGCATTAGCCAGCTTCTGAAAAAGTTATATTAACATGACTCAAGACACCAACTACAGTGAAAGCGACTTAAACACATTTCCAAATCATGCACCCAAGTTGATGAAAATATAAATCTGGTTCATTTGTTTAACTATCTCACATTATACTACATATAACTGAATGTGTTAATACACTTGGTGGGTTTTTCACTGAATAATACTGAACTCAAGCCAACAGGGACTCCCAAGGAGAATTTTTTCAATTCTCCATTAAAGTCTCAAATACATTTGTTTTAGTAACTTTCCTGTAAACAGAGTTTAAATCATTTTACTATCCTCTCCCAGTTACGATGACGACTTCTTTGGTAACCTGAAGCTCATTATATTTCAGAGACAAACATTTTGCAATGACAGAGCAATGCTTCCCTAAGACTCCACACATGGGTGACTCAAATGGAGATGACTAGCTGGAAAAATTTACTGGGTTAAATTAGTGCTTCTCACTGAAATAACTTTCATATAGCAAACAAATTATTTCCCTAACACAGTAATATTTTGCAAACACCATGTTTCCTCCTCCTGACCCCTCCAGTGACAAAAACGCTACTGTTGGAACTGCTGTTGTCCATGTTTGCAGGACTAAGAGTAATTAACTGGCCTCCTCTGGGATCACTACTGGCAAAGGCAGGACTGTTTCTACAGGAAATGTATAGTCTACATAGTTTGTTTGGATAAATCATGCCTGGCAAATCTGCTGGCCTTCCACAATGGGCTTACAGTATTGGTGGATGAGGGAAGCACAAGTGGTGTCATCTACCTGGACCTGAGCAAAGTCTTTGACGCTGTCCCATACAGCATCCTTGCCTCCACACTGGAGAGACGTGGATATGCTGGATGGACCACTTGATGGATAAAGAATTGGCTGCATGTTGCGTTCCACGGCTCGATGTCCAAGTGGACACCAGTGATCAGTGGTGTTCCTTGGGGACTGGTGCTGTTCAACCTCTTTGTCAGCGACAGGGAGAGTGGGATCCAGGGCAGCCTCAGCAGGTTTGCCAATGGCACGGAGCTGTGGGGTGGTGGAGAGGAGGGACGCCATCCACAGGGACCTGCACAGGCTTGAGAGGTGGGCCCATGCAAACCTCATGGAATTCAACAAGGCCAAGTGCAAGATCCTGCACCTGGGTTGAGCAATCCCAAGCACAAATACAGGCTGGGAGGAGAAGGACTTGGGAGTGTTGGTGGGCAAGATGTTCAACATGAGCCAGCCACATGCACTCAGAGCCCAGAAACCACCCATGCCCCGGGCTGCACCCAAAACAGTGTGGGCAGCAGGGCAGGGAGGGGACTGTGCCCCTCTGCTCTGGTGAGACCCCACCTGCAGAGCTGCACCCAGCACAGGAAGGACGTGGAACTGCTGGAGCAAGTCCAGAGGAGACCACAAAGATGCTCAGAGGGCTGGAGCACAGAGCAGTGGAGACAGGCTGAGACAGTTGGGGTTGTTCAACCCGGAGAAAGGAGGAGGAGAACTTCTCACATCTTCCAGTACTTACAGAGGCTATGAGAAAGGCAGTGAGGAACTTCTGACATGGGCACGTAGGAATATGACAGGGGGGAACAGCTTTAAACTGAAGGAGGATAGATTTAGATTAGTATTAGGAAGAAATTATTTTCTGTGAAGGTGGTGAGACACTGGCACAGGTTGCCCAGGGAAGCTGTGGATGCCCCATCCCTGCAGTGTGCAAGGCTGGATGGGGCTTTGAGTAGCCTGTTTTAGTGGGAGCTGTCCCTGCCCACAGCAGGGAGACTGGAATGAGATGAACTTTAAGGTGCCTCAAAACTCAAACCATTCCATGATTTTATGAAAAATAAACAAATACATACAAACATGCAAAGACAAATATTTTGATGCAAGTTTCTAGCTGCTAGGTTAAAGGGAAAGAATTAAACAGATTCCTAAATGCTCCAGAGGTTTATGGCAACATCAGGCTCCTATGACAAGGGAAGGAAAGAATGATGAGACTTGTCAGCCCCCACAGGTTTATTCTGCACTCAAACCAACACGCTTGGTGAGAAACAGAATTTTAAAAACAACAAACAAGAAACCCAAACAAACAACACTCATCCCAAACAAAATCCCAAACAACCTGTCTTCAACTAGAAGCTTCTACCCCTGCCTGAAAACCACTTGAAGGTCACACAGAAACATCAGAACTGATTTTCAGAGACGCCTTCCTGGCTCATGCTACACCACAGCTTTCAATGCAGTGTTTCTTTCGAAGTGCCAAGTGGACCAACAGTGAAACACAACTTCCTTCTTCTGTATTGAAATGTGTGATTTCTGAGAATAACATCACTTTTCCTATTTAAATACTCCTCATTGATTCCTATGAGATCCCCAAAAGAACAATCTGGGAATCTACAACCTCTTCTGTCACCCTACTATAATGTCACAGTTAGAGATGTATCAGTAGCCCTCTAAAGTTACTGGTTCAGCCAAAAAATTTCCAGTGTTTTCTCCATAAACCTTACCATATCAGTTATTAACAAAGCTTAGCAAAAGCCAGTTTTATGAGCAGGTGAAGCATCAGCCATTGTGCTGTAGGGCCAGGCCCATTCCATGCATTTTGATCAGTGTTTATCTGTATGCACACAATGGGTTTTAAGCTCTAAGCCTTTCAGAACATTTTGTTCTGTTGAGGTTGGTGGTAAATGAAGCCCACGTAATTCAACAGCACAGCACCAGAGGGGTATGTGCTGCAGCTGGTTGTGAAAGTGTCAGTCGCTGAACTGAGAAAACAGACAAGCCAGCAACATTTCAGGTAGAATTTTATATTTGTCCTTCCTAAGCAATTTTTTTAATAACTAGTAGTTCTATCCTCTAGTAATTTGCTACTTAACCTGTGTACAGATTCCACAAAAAACAAGTTACTAGATAGGGTTGCTTTAGATTAACATCTCAAATTTTCAGCTATTGGACACACTGCACACTAATCTAAAGGAAAGGTAAGAAATCTCAGCCCTGATTTTTAAATTTTAACATTTCTGTCCCAAAGAGTAACTCATACTCAGTTCACAGGTTATTCAACCCTTAACCTGCTATAGACTTAGGTCTTTCATTTGAGCTCCATGCAACAAACTGAGGATTTAAATCACTGGTTTATCCTCAGCGTGGTGACTTCTCGAGTAGATTCCTAATGCTTGAAATAACCACAACAAGAGGAGAAAGAACCCAGCACAGTATAAGCCGAACATCCCATACAATGTGCGCTCTGCATCTTATAATGCTCCTCCAATGGGACCAAGATGGCAAAGGAAAGGAAGGTCCTGTGCAGAGCGAGGGCCTCCGAGCAGCGTGTCAGAGAGAAATTGTTTTTCTGCTCCTTTTGATGGCAGATGCTTTCAAGTCAGGAAATTAGAAACAGGTGTGCCAGAGGGCACACACACATCCCTGCACCACACTGGAGAACACGCGGTTCCAATTTTCAGACATGAAAGAGGCTCCTGTTGAATGGAAGGAGAACTGAAAACGGAGCTTGCTTTCTGTGAGCCACGAGTGGGGAGCTTGCGGAGCCCCGACGGGCTGCTGGTGGAACACACGGTACCTCCACACAGAGTGCTGGAACTTGGTCTGAAGGAGTACAGAATGGAAACTTGCATTACTCACATACAGTCAAGAATGGAAACATTCAGCTGGTTTGGTCCGCTGCCAAAGTAGGAGTCTTGTCTTTTCAGAAGCTAAAGATGCAAGTTACAGGTTATCTGTATTACATTATCTATTCTACACAGCAGAGTCTGAACCTGGGGCTGTTGTTTCAGCTTTGATATTGTTATTTTCAGTTCAACGATAGTACCTACAGTGTCACTTAACAAGTTAAAGAACTACTGTTGCTGATTTCTTGAATAATTTCTAGTTATGCCTAATGGAAACACAGTGAAACCTGTATTTTATGTCATTTCCAGCATCTCTAGAAAGAGCTGACTAAAAACTTGCAAGCCAGTAATTCTAAAAAACAAAATACAGTACAATAAAAATATTTGTCTGGCAGGACACTGATGCAGAGAGTTACGTATTAAAATAAAAATTTCATGGATAATTCTGCAAAGACATTAAATGCTACAGTCTAGCAGGATGCATTACAGTATTAAAGTTGCATAACTTTTAGCTTTTTGTACTCCTATCAGCTGCTGCATCTTGTCTTCATCCTAGCAGGGGAAATTTTTTAACTTGCTGACCTGCTGCCAGGAAGAACACCTGCAAACAAAGTCCTGGCCAATTCCTAAAGCATTGATCCTAGAGGGATCAATGGAGCACATTCCTGCTGCAGACAGAATCCTTAGATGATTTACCTGCTAAGAATATGGAATGGAAATCTTCCAAAAGGTTGAAACTTTAGTAAATTTGGGTAAGTTTCAAAGATAACACAAGACAAATCCAACATCCAGACAAACTGTCTCTAAAGTATCTTCTCTAAGGAAAGGTGGGAGAACATTTACTATGTCTCTAAGTTTTTAATATGGGCAAAATAAACTAAAATCACTCTGAAGAACAATTCACTGAGCTTTTCCACAATTTTACAGACAAGAAAAGAAAAAGTTACAGAGGTACAATATGTCAAAGGCATGAATGCTCTACTTCTACATAGTAGGAAATGGCTGATAACTTTATTAATAAAGCTAATTGTTTCAATTATTATGAAGGAGGATTTCAGATGTATGTCTAAGAGAGGTAAGAATGAAGGAAAAAATCTTTTAAAGAGGACGTGCTTTTTACATTCTTCTTTATATTTAATATATTTTGGAAGACTGACTTCAGTTAATCTAAATAGAAAAAGCAAACACTTTTTAGCCTAGGCTGCCTTCAGAAGATTTGTTGCTACTGATCTCTTTGTAAAAATACTACACCTTTCCAACCTACACCACTTTTGTCATATAAAACTTTCAGGAAAGAAGAAAGTAAGTTATATGTTTGTTAACTCAACATATTCAACCATTTACTCCCCATCACAGACCAGTGTTTAAGACATACAAAGAGTTCAATTTGTCAATTTTATATCCCTGCATCTATTTCAAGTCCAATTAAAATTTCAAGGCAATAAGCACTCTTTGATTATTGCATCCATCCAGTTCTGCCTCCCAACACTTCCAAAGGCAATGCAAACAACCAGCTCTGATCACTTTGAGGACAAACCCCTCAGCTTTGAACACTGGTACTGTGTTCAATTGACTGCTTCTCAACGCTACCATTCCCACAAATCATCTCTGCCTGTGGCTTCCTTTCCCTTTCCCCAGCCTCATGGTGGTGGTGAGTTAGTTCAGACACCACATGCTACAGCACTGAAGCCTCCAAAAGGCATCTGGACACAAAGGCTTCAGAGGTAAATACTGATCTGTCTGGAGATAGACCTCTTCTTCCTCTACCCTCTGGTTCCCAGGAACAATGACATAACTCTCCTCCATATGCAGCTGCTTCATCTGTGATGCATTACATTACCTATTATTCCCCAAACCTTACAGGGCCAGACTGATTTTGAGAGATAATACATATTTCTACAAAGAGATTAACTGTATCATAATATCCATCTCGCACAGCACAGCTCAAACAATCTGTGCAGGATACAAGGTTTGCATGTGAAATTCCTCTGGGCATTTGGAGCATGGAAGCAGGAGGACACAGGCCAGACACACAATGCTGCACTTGTGTGTTATCTCAGGCCTAAGAACATGTGTGAGGTTGAAGCAAGATTTATAATTACATTATAAATGTAATTCACTGGCACAGGTTGCGCGGAAAAGCTGTGGATGGCCCATCCCTGGAAGCATTCAAGGCTACATTGGATGGGGCTCTGGTCCAGTGGAAAGTGTCCCTGCCCATGGCAGGAGGGTTGGAACAGATGGTCTTTAAGATCCCTTCCAACACAAGCCACTCTGTAATTCTACAAAGCAACACTGTCCAGGTATCCACCACCGGATCCTTGCACAGCCACAAGTGGTCTCAACCCCTGCAGATCACACAGCCAAAGTGCTGCATCACAGTCAATTTATATGCATTCCTTGAAAAATATTCACTCCAAGGATTTGCACATCACTGTGGTTTGTGTCGAGAATGAGTTATCAAGTAACAATCTACAGATCAGTGGCTTCCACAAGGAGAGACTGAAAGGCTGATTCAGGGCACAGCTCAGCAACCAATTTACCAGGCACAGGCCATCCACAGGTGTCATTACCTGTTCCATTCTGCCTGCAAAAGCATCCAGGAGACACACAGCAGACCAGAAAGAACAGATATGAACAAAAAGGTTGAGCAGGAAAAGGCAGGAAAAGGAAACGTGAATATTTCCTTATTGATGTGGATTTCAAAACCAAGAGAAGCCTCCTTGAGCAGGGGGCTGGACTAGATCTCTCGTGGTTCTTTCCAAGCTTAACAATTCCATGACTCTCCACAGCACAAAGTGTGCTATTCTTCCTTCAGGAATGATTCATCATATATGCCTATGTAAATCTAACACAGCTTTTCAAATATTTTGATGTAAACTCTAAAATGCCTTTATGAGAACAGAGAGCGCTGCTTTGGACCAAAGATCTCAACAGTCCAACACAAGACAATGTTAAGGGAGTTGGGCACATTCTCCTTATTTCCACAGAATAAATACAGGCTGTCTATGCATTCCTAAAACATTGCTGTTAGCTGCATGTGATTTTCAGCCAGTCAGGAACAGACTCAGGGCAGGGGAGAAGAGACTGAAAGACTTTTTCCCAGACTGAATCCTCAAGTACACCTTGCAAATAAACCTCCATAAATCTGAGATTCCTGCTACCTTCTCAACAGAACACAACTTTGGGCTCAGTCCTGAAGCCCAATTATGTTTGTTAACATGCTTAATTGTTCTGAATGAGCTCAATATACTGCAAGATTCTAATCCTTCTTCAGTATTATAAACCATAACTGGGTTCTATTTCAATTCTCCCCAGGACATCCTATGTGCCTCTCCTGTAACAAAGAGTCGTCTCAAATGGATTTTAGTTGCAGCTTTGTGTCATAGAATTTCTGCTTTTAAATAATGCAAGACCTCCTGTCTGTCTCCAAAAATGCAATATTAAAGGTTTGCTGGCTTCAGTGGCTGATACTTAGACACAAAGCACACAATCAACCACAAGGAATGGATAAGGAACATTTCCATAACTATTGTAAAGCTGGAAAAAGAAATGCAACACACTGTTCTCAGTCTCTGCACTTCCACTCAAGAATTCCACTTAGAGATGCCTTTCAAAGCCTCACGTTACTGTAACTTTAATATTAATCTTTGTATTTATAGTTAAGGTTCTGTATATCGAGACAGAACTATTACTTTTCAACTTATCTCCCAGGAAAGACACAGCCTCTCAGCCCAGCAGTATTACTTTTGGCACGGTTAGAGGATGAATATTCACAACCATCACGGATATTCCAACTGGGGAGGAGATTCAATGTCACACTTGATATTGTTTTGAATGAGAAGAATATGCACAAAGCCTTTGATTCCTATTATATTCAGGAAAAAATAGGAAATGTTTTCTTAAAGTACAGCCAAAAAATGGACTATTGTTTCTCCTGTGGTTGCGTTTTGTTCACAAATGTTTTCCCTCCAAGTAATACCCATCTTCCTGTGTTTACATTCATATACCAACAAAAAACAGCCACTGAAGAGTTCCAAGTGGCTTCAGAAGTGTGGGTTTGGCCTCTTTATAGGGAGGTGGTGGGGGTGCTTAAAGAGGAGGCAGTTTTGTTTGTGTCTGTGTGCACACACGCATGCAAAAGCTTTTAAACACCAGAGTTTGGCTTCTGCTATGTTGATCCAAAAACCAGTTTAGCTGTTACTTACATTTATAGCAAATAAAGGCCACTGGTCATGCTCATCTCATTAAAGCAGCTTTCACTGAGGCTGTACATCATCCTTGCATGGAATGGCACTTGTGTTATGCTGTTACATGTTACAGTTAAGACTTCCCAGGTATCCTGGCAACTGCAAAATTCCCTGGATTTCTTGAATTTTAATACTGGTTTTGAAACACTTAGAGAATACCTATTTATGCCAATAAAGTCCCCCAACCATTTTTTTCCCCCCTCAAAAAAAAAATTTTTATATAAATCAGAGTTTATACATCAAAATGTCTCCAAAAGTTGATAGAAGAAAAATCAGAAAGGTTTTACTTGTTTACATGGAGACTGAATAAACCTTGAATTTCAGGACCTTTATATTCATTCCTAAGTTCCACCATCTCTCCCCCATCCTGTCTTTAGAAAGTCTTCATCTTTTGATTTCAGTTGTCCCAGGCCCTGTTAAACTATAACCATAAAATACGAGTTTTACAACATCCCATATTTTATAAACCTTGAAGTAACTTTTGAAAAGCCAACAAAAACAAAACCAAAGACAGTGTGGTTAAACAACAAGGCCAAGTGACTGTTAGAGGTATAAAATTACCGTTCAAGAAGTTGAAGTCATGCCCAAACAAGTTCAGAACCACCACCTTTGGCACATTCAATATAAAATCATTACAAAAATAGCCAAAAATATTTAAGAAACAACTTGCTAAAAGGCATAAGAACTAATACCAAATCCTCCCTGAAGAGGCAGAAGCAGAAGGTTGCCAGCAGCCACAGGGCCAACAGAATATCCAAGAGGTCTTCAACTAATACACAGCCATTGAAAGAAGGTTGCAGGAACTTGGAAGTACTTTTAAATGAAGTAGTTGTGTGGCAATGTCTTCCCCCCCCTTCCCCTTATTTAATGAGGCAGGTATTGAAAGACATGTCTCCAAGTGAAGCTTCAACAGAAGGGTTTTAGAACAAGATTAATAAAAATTGAAGAATAAAGCCTACTGTGTTTTCACTGTGGCATTTAAACTAACACTTTTCCTTCTACAAAGGTAAACCACCACAGAATAAGAAAAACATTCCCAGCAAAATTTAAATAACTGCAAGTTGTTTCTTAAATAACTGGTCTTCTAAGAACAAAAAGAAATGAGAAACCTTGAGAAGTCACCCTGAGCTATTACAAACAAATACATCTCCAGCTTCTAAAGTCCCAGTATCACAGATTGCTAGAAGTTTGGAGAACGTAGGAGGTGCTTTTCCCAGCCATGGAGCTTTCCTTGGAGACCTGCAAACACCCTCTACGTGAAATAGGCCACCAAATTACCTGGAGCTCTGGTTCAAGCCCAGTGTGTCCATTCGCCAGGGATTTCAATGGGCAAGAGTTTGCACCAATCTGAATTACTGTTCCAAACTCTCCTTTCTCCACACCACAGCTTCTCCCCTGCCTGTCCATCAATCCCTTGCTGATCATCACCTCCAAGACCCAAAGACATGAGCAACTCCGTAAGTGAGGAATCAAAACAGCTTACAAAACCTGGCCCTTAAAAATTGTGCATAGGAGACAAAGAACATCCTTTTCATGATATAACAGACTCAAAGCTTGAATTTCCCTTCACATCTGTCACTAAAAACAGTTAAATAGTCTAAACCAACACAAATGGGAAACTTATTTCCCAAAGAATACTGAAGTTATATTCTTTGTGTTAACATTTAGTAATACTCAGTATTTGAGGATGAAAAAAAATTTTTAGTAGAAAAAGTTAGATTTGTGCGAAATTGACTGCTTAAAGACAAATTAAAAGGAAGAGACATGGGATATTAAAACAATATTATATTGTGAAACAACCAGAAATCCAAACTGATTGGAAATTTCTGTTACTTTATGCTTTCACGTACAGGTGTAAATGCCCGTGTGTGAAATGAAACATGAAATGAATGTGCACAGAGAAAACACAAAGTTTTTATTTATACATAACATGCAAGCTTCACTAGTTGCTTTTATTAAAAAAATACATGTCCAAACAATACCCATTTAGAAACCTAAAGAAGAGGGTGGGACCACTACTACAAATGTGAGCTACACCAGGTGACAATGGTGATCTTCCCTAAGGAAACACTGCTGACCTTGGAGCTTTCAAATCAAGGCATCAGTACCTTTATTTTCTAAAAATATCGTCTAACAGTGATGTGTGTTAATGGATTATTTTCTTGCTGAGCCATGGCAGTTTCACCTGAATATTTGCAGATGTTTATGCCCCCATTCCCATTCCCTCTTGTGATCCAGCCAAGTTCTAAGTTTCATTCTTTCAACTTCTCCTATAACTTAATTTTTCCATCCCTTTACTCCTTAATTAAATTCATGGTTCACATTGTTGGATGTTCATATTTTAAACAAGAGTCAGGCATCAATATATTTTAAAACTGCACTAAACATAAAGTACATTATAAAATAAAACATTATGAGCTTCTGAAAACGGAAAAAAGAATGGTATTGATTACAGAAGAGCTCTCACTTCCTGTAAACATTTCTATCTCCCTCTCCCTCACAGACATACACACATTTACTTTAAAGGAAAACCAGAAACAAGAGTTTAATTAAACACCGCTAGTCTGAATTTCAAATCAGTGAATAAACAGATGGCCACACTCCACAGACTGCCAGCAGGCCACTTCAATTAACTGGGACTGGGAGCAGGGGAATTGTCATGGAAGCTAGATTTGAACCAAAGAAACATACACATATATGTGTGTGCGTGTGTGATAGTTATAAATAGTATGACATTAAAGTATTTCCCACTATAAAAAACCGGGACCAGCAAAAAGGGAGGAGGCTTCTATTTAAGGCCCTCATTAAACCCAGACACCTCCTCCAAGTGCATCAGGATGCTTGTCAGTATTTGCATAGGCTTCAAATCCAGCTGACTTTGTAAAGAACAGCTTAAAAAAAAACTAAATAAAGGTGTCCTCAGCTTTTCTACAAAAAATCTCTAATACTGGACTTACACTCTCTAATTAATAAGGTCCCCAATATTCAAATACATTTGTTTACATAGGTAAGGATTTATTCAACTAAAATCAGTGTTACACTGAAATCAATTCTCTGAGTAGAATCATCTTCTGACCCTTCTGCATTCAGTAGAACTTGAGTAAGTACTGAAAAGGACATTTCTATTACTGACACTGAACTTAAGGGCGAACATCTACAAATTTTCACCAGTGCAAGACAGATATAAATACACAAGGAATTAGGTTTACAACTCCAAAAGCAACACAGGGTAGTTCTGACGCTCTTCAGCTCCTGCCAAATTTTAATTGTACACCCTGTTCCCTCGTTTCCCTCACTGTTTCTGTATCAGGACTGACTGGGATACCCCTGACATCACCTACATCTGAACTGGGCACATTTTCTCACCTCTCCCTATACTGAATGCTGGTAACTCTCACCACCCAGCAGTGGTCCACACCATACATTTTACATCCTCACATAAGCACTGAAGAAAAAGTGTTACAAGTAGTTTTTTTCTGTTTAAGGCTGTTCATACAACTGGGGAAAGAGAAAAAAAAGAAGGATGACAAAAAAAAAAAAAAAGAGCAAAAGCAACTCCTGCATAACTTCACCTTAAGGCTTTTGTGTTCTACAACATTCACTGAAATTGTGTAGAGTTATCTTTTCAATGGCTGTTCCAGACAAATTAAAACATCGCAGCTTATACTCTCAAATCTTACAGTGCACTATCTTCCTAGCTATAGTTTAGTCAGTTTTTGTGGGGTTTTTTCTTTCTAATTTTTACTATTTCTTCAGTCCTGTTACATTTTGCAGACCTGCTGACAAACTTGATGTTGCAGTTGGTATCTCCAGTGCCCACATGCCAACAGAGAGAACAGCTCTGTGTGACAGTTGGCTGAGAGGCATCAAACAAAACACTTCTGTGTGCCCAGGACCTCCAAAGACAAGAGAAACTACCCCAATTCTGACATTACTTTCACAATTTCTGACTAAATATGTTCTGATACACTTACTCCCCTTTCAAAAGGAAGGGGGAAAGGCAAAAAGAGACATGAAGACACTTAAACATTTTCTTGTGATAGGAATTAAGTATCTTGGAGGGAAAAATGTTTGTAGTGTTTCTGTATCCAAAGGACCCTCAAATTATTTTAGTCTCTCACAGAAGGCTTCCAGTCAGAGGAATTCTGCATTTAACACAATATTGGGTTTCTTCACAGGACTGCTGACTAAATACATAACAAATACTGCACATCCTGCATTTAAAGACCGTACTGACACATAAATATACATATTTATACACAAATAAATGATCCAAAGGTAGAATAGAGTCTGGAAATAATGTTGGTATTTAAATCATTCATAGAAATAATTTATTTGAAATTTGCAAACTAATTCCATTACAGAGAGATAGCGATTTTGTTAAATATTTATAAAAGTAGTAAATACCTGAAGTACTCACAGCAGTGGAGTAAGGGGTATGTGCTCCTGTATTTTCAGCCCAGCAGCCACAACCATAAAGAGCTGCCTAAGGAAAGAAGTGTAACATTTGCAAATTTTAAGTATGCAAGATTTTTTATTTGTTCCTTTTTCTTAAAAAACCCCAAAACAATCTCAGACCAAAAACAAGCAAAAAAAGAAACCCAAGAAAAATCCAAGTGTTAATACAAAAGATAAATAAGAACATCATCACTGTATCGCAATTCCAATCCATTTTGCTACATTCTTTTACTGTTCTTCAGATCTCAGTGTTTCTCATAGACATGTGCTATTCTAACCTAAGTTACAGAAAATGAGGGTTCAGATATCCCTGTTCATATAAAATATCTTTAACTCTGCTATTCCAAAAAAACCCCAAAACTCTTAAATAAACTGCTTTTAGGACAGTGGCAAAAGTCAACCAGAACTACAGCAGTACAGCAACGGAGGAAAACATTTCTGATGCTCCTCAAAACTCCCTCACCTAATAACAATAAGGTGACACACCATAAGTATAAATATTAATAACAGCAATAAATAGAAATACAAATAATTCATAAACATAATAAATAAAAATGGCTCATCACAAATACCTGACGTGTTCTTTTAATACTTTTGTCACTTCCACCAATTCACAAGATCATTTGAAAATTAGTTAGAATAGCTTTCCTAAATACTGAGGGAAATCTTATTTTAAAATACTTTAGGCATTTAAGAGACTATTTATGGTATTAAGAAGGTATTTAAGCTCAAGAAATTAACTTATTAATATCGCTGGCAAAAGGCAACTCACTACAGAACAACCCTCTTACCTATCAATGTTTTACTGCACTGATGGAGGACACTACAATTTGCATTTCAGTGAAGTGAAAATGCCTTGAGTGGAGAACAACAGTTTGCTGACACTGAAAGGTCATTCCCAACTCCCAAAGTGTGCAATAATCACCTGGCCAACTCTTCCAGGATGCTTCAGTGCTAAACCTCCACTGGAGACAGCAGCAGCCACATTTCCTTCTTGGTCAACAACAACTGCACCGACTGTATCCAATGTTCCTGAGTCATTCTCCTGCAGGGCACACAAACAGAAACAACTAATAAAAACAGTATATTAACGGCAGATTATACCTGTTAGGGATGTGCAAACTACACAAAACCAACTGACAGGCCTAGCAACAAAACAGAGTTATCATCATGCACATTGTACCCACTGCGCTGCCATTAATCTTCCCAAAATGCTCTCTTGCCTCAGACAGGACCCAAAGAAAACTCCTCTGGAAACAAGAAGGTAATAAACATCTCAGAACTCATTCAGAAACACCTCAGAACTTATCCAGTGCTTAAATCACTTGCCTTTACTCACAAAAGTGCCAAAAATACTCTCTCTTCTTAGTGGTGGCCACTTGTCCACTAAGAAGTGTTTCAACAACTTATTTCAAATGTGCCATATCAAAAGGCTTCAAGGTGGAATTTTTCAGAGGCTCTGATCTTTACGGATGTGTGATTAAAAAAAAAAAAAAAAAAAATCAAACAAACAAAGCCAAGAGAAGCAGTTCACCATGTAAAGAGAAAATTCTGATATTCTGAGCGAGACAAAGAGAAGCCTTGAGAAGAAATGTCCCCTAGGACAGATCCTTTCACACAGACTTTTTCTCAATTCAGAAACCTTTAGTGGGTGAAACAATTTAACTTTTGCTCACGAGAAAAGTGCCCTTACTTCCTCCCCTTCTGAGGTAGGTTTGTCCCCCTAAGAGAGGGGTCTGCCAGCATTCATTCCTGCCTGCTGATTCACAAACACTTCCACTCTCTCACCTTGGATCTTTGTGCCATTCCTCTCTTCCTTAATGCACCATGTTCAGTCACTCCTAGACAAAGAGCAGTTTTCCCCTCTCTGCCTGGGCTTGCCCTGGATTCCCTTCCCTGCAGAACCCAGGGCCAGGCACCCTGACTTCATGTCCAACCATGCACACAGCATGCAGTGCCCAGAAAATAAAATTAACAAACAAAACTGATCCATCAGCCACCATATCCTCCAAAGATGCACATTGCTGCTGCATAAGCCTCAAGCCTCTTATATAAACTTGTTCAATGAACCCAACCACTCTACTTCAAATTATCAAGTCCCCATCATCAATTAAAATCTCCTTGGGCATACAATGCCACTTATCATGCAGGATTTTTAGCACTACAGTGCTGATGATATTATGGCCACACTTAAGAGATAACACTTGAGTTAATTCTGTGCCAGTTTTAAAAGGAAAAATCTGCAATGCAGCACTACAGTATCTCTCAGGTAACTGGAACTCCCAAGCAGGAGTGCCATCCTTGGCTTTTATCCAGAGAAACAGCAAGTTTTTTCCTCTGTACCTACACCTCTATCTTCCTTAGCCAGTTCTACACTCAGAAGATGGCACTGACCATATTCAAGATTAAATTAAAATTAAAGCAGATGGATGTCCTAATAGCAAAGCAGAGAAACTGCTTAAAGAGGGGGGGAAGTTACAGACTCAGGGTCTCCACTGGTACTGGGAAGAAGAGCAAGTTGAAAAGCAGAGAAAGGAAAAAACTAGGATCAGGGAGGGTAGGAGGAGAAGCAAAAGGAATTCTGAGGACTGGAACAAAGGGGATAAGAAAAGAGCAAGTTCCCCTCTGGTTGTAAAGATGAAAGAAAATTAAGGAACCCTTCCTTAACATCTCATGTGCAATTGTATTTCACAAGTCCCAGGACTTGCAGACACAGCCTAATTGAGGCAGTATTAACCAGTTTGAACAAAGCTAATCAGAGCACTGAATATGGCTTAAGCAGCAGAGCAGGCTGGAGGTGCACATTCCCATCCTTGGAGGTTTTCAACATCAGACTGGACAAAGCTCTTCCCAACATGAATTCTCCTATAATTTCTATACTACTAATATGATACAGGTTTTGTTGTCCATTCCCTGCTCCCTTTTATCAAAGGAAATTATACCCACAACAAGAAACTTGATTAATAGACAACTACAGCTATGAAAATCAAGCCTGTCAAAGTTAGGAAACACTAGAATTAAGGCCATCTGAGCAATCTTAATTGCTATTAAATCAAACATTTAGGGCTCCTATAATGAACAGAAATACATCCTAGAAGGATGATCAGTAAGTTCTTCACATCATCTGACAGCCTAGAAAAAAGGTTTGCAGCCTTCTTTGCAGAATGTGTAAAACTACCTGCTCAGTCTGCCATCCACCTCCTGCCTTCGCTCTCACATGCATCAAATATTTGCCTTCAGTACCTCCAGTACTAATTTCTTTTTCAAAAAGATAGTTTAATCAAAAACCCACAAGCACTTGCAAATACATGCCAGATGGAAACTTTCTTCACCATTATTTCATTTCAGAGATCTGTTTCCCATCAGTATGTGCTACCAATTCAGTGGTAGTTTGCTTGCTTTGCCTTATTTTTAACAGGGCAACTTAGGAGGCTGGAAAGCTTTCCTAAGGGAAGCATCACTAAGGGACGGTTGTGTTTGCCCACACAACCTTCTGAAGGAAATCTGCATCACTGAAGCAAAGGAATTCTGTATTTTCCTTCTCAGTAATATAAGTTTGGTTGTGGTTTTTTTTCTTTTCTGTGATTAGGAAAAAAGTTACTGATATAAAGGTGATTCTGTATTTATCCTTGCTCAGCAAACTGAAGACCTGCGAGGACCCGTTCTAGTCCATATCCAGTGGGAAAAAAGACATTGTCAGATCTATTCTAGATTATTCTCTTTGCTCCCATTTCAACATTATCTACTTCACACACTTACAAGTGACACCATGAATCAATTCTACAGTTTAGAACTAAAAATATTCTACATATGTAAACTGTACTTAGAAAGGCATCATGTGCCTGAGAAGTTCCAGAAAGAACACACCTGGTGGGAAGACTTTCAGTGTCCCACATTTCACCTCTTCAAACCACGTGAATGTTGAAAAATACAGGATCCTGTCAAGCCACCATTAGGGTATCAAAACAGGTATGTTAAACACCACAATTCACGAAGTCTAAACTTAGCCCAAACATTGTATGAGTCTAACAAGGACTCAGCAAGATCCAGCCTGCTTGTCCTTATCTTTTTATGTATTTATTAATTTAGCACCTTAATTTTTTTTTTTACTTCCCTAAGGAAACTTGGTTATTACTTGGTGATACCTGCTAACAAATTCCATATCTGACCTCAGCTAATAATTTATACTACTGGGTCCACTGCAAAAGCACTTTGGGGGTTTTAAAAATGTAGTATTGCAACCTAAAAATAATCTATTATGTAGTTAATACTTGGCATGGAAACAATCAAAGGTCAATGTGCAAAGTAAGACCTCACTTAATTACTTTATTAGCTTGCATTTTGTGACAGGAGAGGAAATTAATTGTATGAAACCATGGTCCAAATACTCAAACTTATTTAAGAACATGCACACGAAGCAGGGAGATGCTCATCTGTACAAATGCAGAGTTCCATCAAGTGTTCTAGAAGTCTCATCCTTCCCTTTTTCTGCACATAAAACCCTCATAAACAGTCATTATTACACAAGCCCCTAAAGAAGGAATTAACAGGTTAGGATAGCTCTACCCAGTGCCCACTGAAAGACTGTACACACAGGGACTTTACTCTCTTATTTTGAGATTACTTCTCACAGAACGTCAGAATAATTATCATCAACTCTTATCTGGGAGTATCATAACTGACAAAAGACAAAATTAATCAGATTGAAGCAATTAACATCTCTATGCTATTACCCAAACATCTGATCTGGACAATCTCAGCCTTCCCAGTTTAATAGGAGTTTGATGTGTAAAGAGAGCATTTTGTCTGACTTCCATATGCAAGATGAGGGAATTACTTCACACCACATTTCCACAGATGAGTTTTGTTGGTTTGGTTTGGTTTTATTTTAACCAGAATGAATGAAAAGTATTTAGGTTTCTTTTCCCATAATAAATGGATTTTGAAGTATACTTTTGAAGTCTGTGAAGGATTATTATCAAAGGCCATTTCAGCACAAATGTGGGAAGGAAAACTTACTTCTTTTTTAAGGAATAGGAAATACATAAAATTCAAATTCCTGTTACAACTGCAACACTCAGCAAGACAGAGTAGGATTGCCATAGTTGACTGCTACACTTACTGTTACCTGCACAGAGAGAGAAGTGTTTTCCAGATATGTTCAGTAGCTGAAGAACAGGAAACTGTTGATTCCACTCATATAATAAAAAAATCCCTCAATTTTAATAAAACTCAAGTTAAATAATGTTATTTATGAAGTTAAATAACTATCCTAGAAAGTACTAACTTATAAACACTAATCTACATAAAAAATTAATGTGTAGTAGAAGTTCTTAGTGCCACTTATTGAAATAAGGGAGAGGACAACTTCTCTTACAAGTAACTTCAGTATAGCTGTAGAAGAAGTTTGTAATAGCAAAAGACAAATGAAAATTAGGGCTTTTAGCCAAACTCTACTAATTCATTTTCAATGACAATTTCCTCTGGTAAAAGACAGGCTGAGAGTAAGAAGACAAACATTTAGCTCTGGTATTTACTGGTGTTTGGGGGGGAAGAACTTGAGAATGCCATCTGGCTGAATGAACACATCACAGTCACTCCCCCTAAGAGTATATTCAGTTAATTCACACACAACAATTATTTCTTAACTGTGTAGACCAGTAAGACTCTACAATTGAAAAAAGTCTAAAGTTTTGCACTTTCAAAATTTGGTGAAGTTATTAATAGATCTTCCTGTGTGCAGTTGTACAACCCCCTACAAATCCTGTGTTGGGTCAACAACGAAAAACACAGCAAACACAAAATTCCATTTACTCAGGAAATAAAAGTCCTTTAGTAAGTTACACTGCCAAGTTTTTCCATACAAACTTTGACAAATTTAAACAGCTTCTCGTTGTTTTAGAGCTTGGTATAATTTAATTTTTATTGAAAACCAATTTCTAAAAGTGTATTTTTCTTTGTAGCCAGTGACATTTATCAGCTAAAACTTCCTAATGTCAGTCTTCTTGGTCTGCAATGTTATCTCTTCACACTTCTAGCTATGATTTCCACTCGGCCTCACCTTTGTTAACATCCTTTCTACCTTGCTCTCCTCGCAGCTTGCAGTACTGGCAACAGAGGCACATCAGCTCAGCTGCAGCAGAGCTGAAGCTCAGCCAAACCAGGGAATAAAACAGCTCTGAAGTCCTGCTGAAAGGAATAGTGCAGCTCCAGAGAGGCACAGCAGATAAAAAAGTTACATGTCTATCTATGAACTAGAGTCTAGCCTTGACAAGATTAGCTTTTAATTATTTGAGTATTTAAATTGTTCTAAACCAATTATTTATAAACTTTTTCGGGAGCTCAGCTTTGACAGTTGAGTTTTGGGACATGCCTCATGCTTGGTACATGTCCCTTTTCCACTAGCCAGGAGAGAATTATTCTTTTTCTTTTTTTTTTTTTTTTAACTTGATTTTTCTAAAGGGCAAAACAGACAGGATGTGCCCAGAAAGCTGCAAACCCAGCGTGTTGTGTTACTGGATTACTTCCCAGCCGAGTGGAGCTCTATTTGATCACCTCCTTTACCTACCACCACTGGCCTTTGGGGATCTCCCACAAGTGCTGCACAGGACTTTGGACCCCTTGAAATTTCAAATTGCAGGTTGGTAAGCTCATGCATTGGCATTTGTTTCAAGCATTGACTTGCCCCTCATTACATGAACATCACCACTGCACAGAGACCCCTCCTCCCTCAGCTACACTGGAACAATTAATTTCACAAGGAGGTGTGTGAAGTCCTGCAAACAGGAAAGGTTCCAGAACAAAGGATTGACTTCCCCACCCCCTGCAATCCTGACTTTCTTTACAGGTCTTATCTCCTGGAAAACAGCAAAAATAGCACCATGGTAGGGAAAACTTCTTGACTAAGAATACAGGAGAAAAATGCCTAATTAATTTATCACTTGCACAGACTACAAATAATAAAGTTTTTTGCCAGTTCTCTGGGATTTATATGTTATTTATATCAATATATTCAACTGCACTGTGGTCAGACAGCTTATCAAAGCAAAGAGAGGTGGCCAATCTGAAAAGCCCAGAAAGCAGAGGCATTTAATTTAACGATCTATACTTTGATATTCAACAACAAGTACTATGAGTGAGAGTCTCATAGGTAACAAAGGCTGTGCATTCCAACTAGGGGGGGCAACAGAGGGAATCCTGGTAGTTTTGCAGCACAAGTAATATGGGCCAGGTCAATGCTAGATGCATGCACAGATGCACATGTTTACCTACCTGATATTTCAAATTTCACCAATTCCAGCTCCATAATGCAGTGCGCTCAGGAAACATTAAAAAGTGGGAAACACTGACAGAGATCCCAAGCTAAAGAAAATGTTTTGGTAAATAATTATCTGTTTCTGTTTACATTTGTCACATTTCCAGTTCAAAACGAGCAAAATACTTTTCTTAGCTTAAATGAAATACAAAGTGATGGTTTGGTTTTCAAATGGAGAGGCAGAAAGTTTCAATTGCACTAAGTTATCACTGTATCATTTAAACATTGGGATGGTCAAGAAGAAGTGGATTCAGAGGCTACATTAATCTTATGTGATATGAAATTTATTAGCAATGAACTGCAAGTGTAGGATGACACAAAAGAATTTGAAACAGGAGCTAACCTGTTCATTTGATTGTCTTCTTTTCTTTAGATGAATGAGATCTGTTTCCACCTTTTCGGCCAACTCCAGCTTCCTCTTGTTCCTCTTAAAAGCTGCTAAACTAAACCCTATAAAAATAGTTCAAAAGCATGTAACTAAGTAAAATTTACTTAATTTAAGCAAGTATTGATAAGTTGACATTTTCAAGGACACATCCCCCACTTCTTTACTGATGGAAAAGCATCAATAAAAAAAGCCAACAACTAAGTATTGAATTTTCAGTAAAAGATGTTTACATCTTTTCCTAAATTAAGAAATTCTACTATTACTGAGCAAGAGTGATAAGTGAAATATGTTGTAGAAACACATTGGTGAACACATGGAAGTTATGTTGGTCTAAATATCTGTTTGGCAAAGAAGCAGCACTGCACAGAAAGGAACAGAATAAGTGGCTTGTGCTAAAATTATTGTTTTTGACTGCTGACAAGTAAATAGATAGCATGTGAGCTCACTCTGATATCCATAAATTTAGGCTACTATTTTATTACCTTAATTGCATATGTGTATGTTTACCCATATATTTAAAGCCACACAATAGTCTAGCAATAGCTTTATGTTCCATAATCCAGCACAGTCTAAAGACCACCTAGGTCTTGAAAAGGCAAACATGTATTTTCCACATCTAAGTCCCACATTCAGAAAGGAAGTGTTCTCTAAAGTGGAGTAAAAAATAAAACTATTATGCTTAAGAGACCAAAATGACATGTTCCCATTTTAGAAGTTTCAGTTCATGAAAAAATTGCAGATATTGACATGTTTAGCTTAAATTAGTTTTGACTCAATATTACCCACAGATTGTTTTAACATCCTCTGTAAAATGTAAAGAGGTGAGGGAAAAGTGTCCTCACGTGTTTAATCACACCAAATCAAGCTATTGGGAGAGCAGAGTAATTTAAATTTGTGACTTACACAAGTAAGTTCTTCTATTTCGTCTATAAACTTCAAAAAATGGCATTTCAAATGAAATTCTGAATATAGCTACATCAGTATTATTCAGAAGACTGGAACAGCTGCATGAACAGTCCAGGAATAAAGTCAATATTGCAGAGCCAACAGAACACAAAGGTTTCATTTACAATTCTCAAAGTAACAGACAGTGAGCATTTTCCTTCTTTGAAACTTCTCCATGCAGGTGCCAAATTCACACAGTGAACTCTCCTTTAAACCTGTTTTTAAGTATATAAAACTGGACCTTAAACTATCCACAATTATTCAAGTATATAACCTCAAAGTAATGAGAAAGCTGGCATTTCTCTCCAAAAACCTAATGAGTACCATTTTCTCAAAACTGCAAATATATTAATCTGCCATCACCAAGAAAGGAACTTGTCCTAACATACAGAGCTGATTAATGCAGCTACTTTGAACAACACATTTCTATATTTGAAATGAGGTCTAAGAGGTGAAATCCAAACACTTGATAAGAGGGAGGAGGCAAAGGAATCAGTTTAGTCAGGTACTAATTGAGGTGGGGAGAAATAAACAACAAACCTCACGCACATCAAGAACCTGTTAAACAGAAGCGCCCCCAAAATAACCAAGCCAGGACATTGTTTTTAAGACAACTTTTAAACAGGAGCACTTCTAAGCTGACATGAGTTCACCAAGCACAGCAAACCCCTGTGGGCAGAGCCACGTGGGTGAGCAGGAATGGTGTGTGGCCTCGATACTTCTCAAAGCAGGTACTGCACAGGGCTAAACATGCCTAAACCTTTACCTGCTGCTGCCACTGGTCCTGCCAAGTCACAAACCTGGAGAGGCAAAACAAAGAGGAGGGTGCAGGAGCCCACACATGCAAACCTGAACACGAGAAGCTTCCCTTGCACTCCAGAATCCAGTATTAGCAGTGTCCTGAAACCTTCTGCAGTATTTGCATGTCCAGCAGTTCAAAGTACAGAGCACACATGGGCTAGTTCCAAGCTGCCCTCCTAGCTGCACATGCTGCTATAGGGGCTCTCAGCACCTCCACTCCAACTATACCTTGGCAGCAGATTTATGCTGTTTCACTCACTTAAGTCCTCAGTCCTAACTAAGCAATTCATTTTCAGAGCTCACCTTGTGCTTTTAAGATTGGTTGTTTTTCCAAAACAAGAAAAAACCCTGAAGATTTGCCTTGAAGGATCTAATTCTGAACAATAACTTCTTGTCTGTATTGTTGATGCAAAGTGGTATCAGTAAGTTGGGAAATACAGGACAGGAACAAATTTAACATTAACAAAGAAGTATATCTATCTTGGATCATGTCAGACAGATGAAGCAAGTTTTCTAGTAACATACAATGATGTAGGTTGGAAGGGATATTAAGAGGTTGTGTAGCCCAAACTCCTAAAAAACACACGTCCAACTTAAAAGGGCTGCTTAAGAACTTGCCAGGTTTGAATGTCATCAATGATGGAGATCTCATGACTCCTCTGGGCCTCTGCTCCACTATTTGATCAACCTCAGGTTTAAACAAATAATGTATTAATTCATGCTCTTCATTTTTATTCAGTTTATCATGAAACATCACACCTTTTCACCCTGTGAGGGAAATTCAATCTAGTCAGACATCCCCTAGAAGGGAAATTCTTGTGCTAACACTACATTCTTCAGAATGGTCATTAGGACTAACTTTCTTCTGAAAGGTGAAGGTTTTGTTTTAACAAGGACTGGTGAATAACAGCCTTTCAATATTAAAGCAAAATAATTGTTATCAATAATTACTAATTCCTTTTAGCAGGATAAACCAGCTAATACCTGCAAAGTGTCCAAAGAACTGTGAAATAAAGGATCAGTTTACAAATCAAAATTGAGCAATTTTTTCCTCTAACACAGTTTTATGCCCAACTTCAATTAAAAATAAAATGTCTTCAATTCGAATTTTTTCTCTCCAGAATAAAGACCAAAACAAGTGATAGGCTGCCTGCCCTCAGTTTGTTCTTGTCTTGTGATGTTCTATCTATGTAAAACCACTATAAATGCCACTAAAATGAGCAGTACTCTGGTTGCTTTGTCTTGCTCTAGTAGTGACGAAAGAAAGTGGAAAACCCAAGCGGGCTTCCAACTAAACATATGAAAGATGAAATTAAGAGTTTTCTGAAAATATTCTCTGAGTTTGATCCTTGACAAAAAATATTGTTATGGTGTTTTAAGTTCAATATAACTAAAATACAATCCAGGATTCAAATGTGCTTGGTTAACGATGCACACACAGCATGGAAAAATAACCCACTGCAAATTTTTTTGAAAATAAGCAAGTACTACATAGAGAAGAAAAATTCCTACACACAGTTTGAGTTCATAACTCACATTCAATGCAAAACAAAAACTCAACTTTGTGGTGCAAGGATGCTGAGAAATTTCATTTGTCCTTAATGACAGTATAAAAACCACTCTCACCTTCTCCAACAAGACAGCATATTCCAAGCTTGAGAAGAGGAAAGGGACACAACACAGTGATGAAGACAGGCATGTTTTCCTAAAACAAATGCAATATAGCTACATCAGCCTGATGTCACCTGGGCCAAGGAGAAAGGGAAGTAAGAGAGGCACAGCTTACTGACTGGGGAGGAAACTAGAGAGGGAAGGGAGCAGATGGGATTTTAGTTTGAAAAATTTTTGGATCACAGCCCAGAGGTACTGCTGTTGGAATCTCTGGAAAGGTATTTAGTAAAACATGCTTTGATTTTGCTCAAGTTAAGTTGTAAATCAAATAAGTGCTTTCAGATAAAAATCCCTGCCCAGTAACAGAATGGATGCTCCAGCTCATGCCTAGAAGAGCTGAGTCTTGGGAGCCACAGGATACACCCAGCTGTTCAGTTCTGCTCCCTCTTTTATGCACCTACTGGCATAAAGAAAATACTTCAGAGCTGCTGAGAGAGGAATGTGTACTTGAGAATATGATGTGTTATCTGTAAACGCAGAAGAAAAACCTCACAGGCACATTGTGCTCAAAGCTAAGACTGGTACAGATGTTCCCATTATCAAAAGGTTCTAGTGTCCCTGGGTACCCTGATGAGAAAGGACCACAAGCCCTTCATTACATAATTAATTAGCAGAAGATTCATCTCCTGAAGTATCACAGCTGGACAATAAATGCAGCTTTTTTACAGGCTTTTTTTCACTGTTATCACCACCTCCCACAAAGAGATGAGAAAGGAATTTTCACCAGGCAAGTCAGTGGAAGAAAAAGAAAGAGAACATTAGTCTCTGAGGCAGTCCAGAGATGCCATCTGTGTGCCACTTGCTTGCCATAAAACTTCCACATCATTTACTCATCTCTTGTACTAATGCTGTTGGCACTCTGATCATTCCCTCAACTACTTGTACTGTTACATTATGCACAAGTAAAAATTTAATCAAAAATCTTGACAGTTCTATCAGATAACGATGCAGGGATTAAATAAAGACAACTGTATTCCCCATTCTACAGAGTTTTTCAGAACTTTTTCTAAGTCACCTTTCACAGCCCATTAGAAATGATCCAGAGAAGAGAAAATTGGATTTGTCCTGTTCATGGAGTTCTTGAAACTATTGAATTGTACATATAAAACAAAAAGCAAGACTAAGGCACCTTTTTTTTCCTAATAATGGTAAAAGTGATACACATCTACTGGTTAATTTTAACCCTGTGTACTTTAAATAAGCCTGATGCTGAAAGTTTATTATATTAACATTTTATTATCATTCGCATTTCTTCAAAGTTAATGCACACCATATTTCCTTTAAAACCCCATGTTTTTATTCACCACACCTATTCCCCAACATATTTCCAGGCTAGCTTAAAAATTCAGAAAATATTTAAGTGAGACAATTAAGTTTTCAAATAGAAGTAGCAAATACAAATTTCTAGCACCACTTAACTGCAGATCAAGGTCAGGACAACACTCAAACCTTTCTGGTTACAGTGGTGGAACAGCAAGCTGGGAATACAAACACCAAATCCAATGTTTCTATTATGGGCATTACAAATTATTATGCAACCCGTAAGTTGTTCAGCAGTCCTTGTTTAAAAGCAAACTGTAAATTGAATATACTAAGGAAAGTCTGAGAATATTTTTGAATCTTTGAGGTACAGACCAATCATATAGCACCCCCTGGCAGACAGTTCTTAAGAGTCAGCTGAAAGAGCCAGAAAGCAAAGCTTTCTGCATTTTATCTTTCTATTGCATATTAAAAGAGAATACAGCTATTGGAGAGAAGAAAATTAAAAAGGAATATACTAGCAAATTAGTTGACCCACAGGAATTCAAATGATCCCGTGAAGAATTCTGTTGAGCAGTTGCTAAAATAAGTGGCACAAATGAAAACAGACAGATGAAAATAAATTTCATTTTAACAAAGCTATTTTAAATGACAAATTAACACCATTCAGGCTTGTGTTGGGACTAACAGACTAGTAGTTCTACTTCCCATGTTGCCACACTTCGACAGAGAGAGCAACACAAATGGCAAAAAAAGGCACTTACCATCAAAAGCATATTAAAAAAAATAACCCATCTCTCTCAGAGAATCACTCTATAGATCTCTGCTTCATAACAAGAACTCGGAGTCAACTGCTGCTGGACACACCATTTTTCACTACTGCCTGGAAGAATTCTCTTTTTTTATCCATCACCCCGAAAATTTTCATTCAAAGTATCTTCTAAGTACTTTTTTCCTGGGTAACTTACAGCACTTGGCTGTTCAGATTGGCAAGTGAAACTACAACACTACGTACGAATCCAGGGAGGATTTACATCATGTATTCGGATTAACCAAGCTTCCTAATCAAACCCCCCTAAACCCTTGAGTTTCTCTCCAGATCACTTCCATTCTCCCCCTAAAAAGAAAGGACCAAAACATGGTCTGAGCCACTGCCTGACCCTCACAGCACAGTTCCAGCAATAGCGCACATGTTTTTCTTAATGCAGTAATAATAAAGTCAGGAGAGAACTGGGAGTGGGGTGAGTTTTGGGGGTTTGGAGGAGAGGTTGGCAATACTGGTGGGCAGGAAGACATGCAGTGTCACCAGAATAGAACAGTCTGCATGACACTCATCTAGAAAGGGCTCCAAGCAGCCGTAAGATAAAAGGGAATTTCCTTGCATGCACACAGTTGGTTCAAAAATGAAAATAAAGAATAAAAAAACCAGTCTCTTCCAAGTGGAATTCCAAACCAGCCGAGAGCAGCACTGACTCTGTACAAGAAGATGCGATTTCACTGAGGACTCCAAGTTATTTGAGATACTAAGAGGACTTTGCTGAAGAAGGAGTATGAGTCGAGACCTGACAATAACGCAACAGCTTTTATTCAGCAAAATAATTAAAATGAGGTGGCTCTCGAACAACTCATAGATGCAAGGGGTTTTAGAGATGTTGGAAACTAATATGGGTTCAAGAGGAAGCAACAATTTTATGGCAGAAAAAGCCAGTGGTTACTTCCATGTATGCAGGAATCACTCATGAGCCAGGATTTTGGGATAACACAAGGGATAAAGGAAGGGGAGTATTTATTTTTTATATTCTTAGATTCTTCCTTAAGCACCATTTGTGGCTACTCTTGGAATCCAGAAATTGAGTTTCATGGATCCACAGCAGCTATTTTTGTTCTTCTATGACATAATTCACTGACATGCTTAAGGTCGTTTCCACAATTCCAAGACTGCTACATTAGTGTTTACCTTCCTTCTCTTTCCCTCTGAAGACTTTAAATTGTAAGAAATTGAAAGATACTGTCTTTCACCACACTGTATCTGTCAAACCAATTAACTGGCATCTACTATAGGTTGAATGGATAAGTTCAGATAAAAGTGTTTTGGTCACTACTAGTGCAGGCCCAGATAGCGGCAGCTGAAGATGTACATGTTGAATATTTTAAATATATGTTTAATATTTATAAGAGATTGCATTATGCAGTGATGTAGCATTTCTAAATTGCAATTCCACTCTTAACACTTCGATTACACTTTTGAAGCAGTCCCTGTAGCACAGGGTAACAAAGCACTGGGATAAGCCAGCACGGGCTCTGTATTGGTAAGCATTAATTGAAAGGAATTAATAAATCCAGCTTCTTTGCAGGCTGTGGGCAATACAGGCAGATCATATTCCAGGGACTGGGGTTTTTTTAAACCACCCACTTCATATGGTGGAAAGCCACCAGATTTCTACAAACAGTAGAAATCCTATTCCCTCACATACTTGGCAAACCCAAGAAGACAAAGCAGGTGAGCCTTGACATAACCTTGATGCAGTTCAACAAGTAACACGGTTTAAAACGTGCTTCCAGTTTGGTGCTGAGATACCTGGACAGTTCTGAGGGAATTTATGGAGCGTGATGGCAAAGCTGATCATGCCACTCTCTGTTACTGACCACAGGGAGAGCCCCATCCATGCAAAGCAACCACCCAGCCCCCAGCCTTACTGCATGTGGAACACTGCTCTTCCCAACTCACGTCCAGGAAAAGGGAGACAGAATAATACAGCTTCAAGAATATACTTTCCACATGCAGCACAGAGAAGTCAAAACATGCACCTAGTTCTCCCTGTTAACACTTACTCTAAGTACCTGTCTTAAGTTTGGATTAGGGTTTTGGGGGGCCTGGGTTTGGATTCTTTGTAATTCAGTTAGTATAGATATTTTTCTGATGTTTGGAAATTAGTTCAGCTCTTCATTTTACTGAGCTATCCATCAGTCATGGAATTTCAAGTTAATTTACCCCAGTTCCCCATGCAAATTCTACCACAGCAGTTGTACCAAGCACAACCAAAAAAACCTCCCTTTTCTTGAAGTCTGTTGCACTATTTAACACAACAGCTCAGATGAGATCTCTCTGTGGTTGCCTGGAAACAACATTCTCTTTAATTGCTTCTTAAGCACATCTAACTTTCCTTTCCATGGTAACATTGGATAAATCTAATTTAGCTTTCTTACATGTTACCCGTGAGGTAATTTCCAATTTCTTTTCAGCTCTAACAATCCAATGTTGTCACACATGGTGTTAATGGTTATTTTCTAGTCCCACTGACCAGAGGTCGACGTGGTACAAGACTAGCTTTGCTATGGACTGCAATGAAAATCAGAATAACATATTCTGGAACTGATTTTTCAGGCTTTTGTTTGCTCTTTCTTGCTGTTCTGTTATCTTTTTCAAAGAAAAAAATAATCAGATACACTACCATTAATGATTATACTGCAAAATTAACTTGTCAGTCCTGGTTGTTTCAATTGTTCTAATGCAAATTGTTTTGCGAAATAGAAATATGCTGCATGTACTGAGGAGACAAAAAGAAATCAGTGGTGTTTTGGAGTAGGATTAGTCTAATATTTTTCCCTTCTGGGTTAGGCAAATCAAACTAGCAGTGGTTATCCTTATTTTTTAAGCTGCAACATGCAGTTTTGCTCTGACCAGGGTACATTTTAAGTAGCAAAGGCATCATCTGGCAATGAATGTCACAATCTAATCATCGCTGTCACAGCAGAAACACACTGGTACTACAAACAGTGGAGATTCGTGCATGCAAACACAATTAGACAGGATCTCTCCTTTCTGAAGTATCTCCTATACATAAGTAGCAACTACTTTCTAAAAAGAAAAAAAAAGAAAAAAGAAAAAAAAAAAAAAAAAAAAAACCCAAAAAAACCCAAAAAAATCCCCCACCAAAAAAAAAAAAAAAAAAAAAAATCACAAAGCTTTAAGTGTTTTTGCTATTTCTAGAGCCACATAAATAAAGATGTTCTGCTTAACTGAGCCCAACAGTTATTCTGCAAGTGCTGTTTTGGACAGCAGATGGATGGGGCAAAAGTTGCAGTCATGTGGACATAGAAATCAAGGCTTTCTGTTCAAAATTAAATGTGCCATGAATATGTATGAAAATCGGCATGATCAAGTAAAGCAGTGCCACTGTTTCAGGGGTTACACTTAAGCATTGAGTTGAACTGTAACTTCTAGATATCTACATTTAGAATTACACCCAATAAGGAGCTTAATGGGAGCCTTGGGCTTCAGCCTCTGATTTAGGGACTACTCAAATATTTTAGGCAGTAGTACTGTTTACTGTAAAGTAAAAAAACATTCTCTAATCTTCTGTGCCCTCCTTCTTTGGGTCATGGTCTCTGATTTCTTTCCTGCTTAACCTCAACAGGCACCTACAACAAACTACAGAGCAATAGTAACAGCAACTTTGCAAAAGGGAATGGGGCTGAAGAAGGGAAGAAAGAGGAGCCACATCCTCCTTGCCCTGGGTCAGTGCACTGATTTTCAGCCTAGTATCAATATAAAAATCACTTCTTCTACTTTAAGACAAAAAGCTTTCCTAAGAGTCTACAAGTATACAGTATAATCAAAGTCTATTTTCTGGATTGGGTTATTCTACCATATTAGGTAAAGCAAAGCCTACATAGGCTAAAAAAAAAAACCAAAATGCAAATTAATTTGACAGCCTGTTTAGACCAGAGCAGTTTGGACAAAGACTATAAAATCTGAGAGTCAAACTGGCACCTGTTTAATTCTGATACATGGCTAGCTGGTGCTTTTAGGATCCAAGACAAATCACAACTGGAGACCTGCAGAACTGAGCTGTTAAAAAGCCTACATTTTGGGAAAAGAAATAGGTCTTTCATTGGATTTAGTCCTAGAATCAGATTCACTTGAATTAGATGTTGCTACAATGCAGCTGAAGAAACGGCTTATAATTTTTTCTATTTAGATAAGTAAATTAGTAAACTTAAACCACCCTTATACACCATAACACCATAAGCTAGTTGAATGTTAGGAACAGTGAAGTGCTGTGCACCTCAAAAGATGAGGCACCATTTTAAAATTACTCTGCCCTGTTCTTCCTACTGACACCACCAGTTTACTCACTTGTAGCCATGATACCTGGAGGACATGCTGGTATCCCGTGATCAACTGCCCATCTGTAAGCTCCTTCACCAACTAAAAAGCTAGGAGACACAGAAGAGGGAGTTTAAACAAAACCATATAACAAAATCCCCCTTTTCTTGCAATTATTTTCTCTATCTGGTTTGGTCATTTTTCAGTTGTGAGCTGTCTGTGCTTCACAGAACTGGCAGCTATAATTACACTTGGCAACCTTGTGTGGTTTCATTAAGGCCATGCAGCTCTGACATTCAGTTTATTATTGGATAAAAACAAGTGCTATTAAATTTGAAAATCATTACCAAATAGCACCAGCTTTCAACTGCAGTGCAGCTAAAACAGGACAAAGCCTGTCTAAGAGTCTTGCTCTCTGTAACAACTTAGCAAGATCCCAAAGAAGAACAACATGGAATGAATGGGGCAAGAATGGTGAGGCACTTCCAGTAAAGTCAGCCAGTGCCACAGGAATATCAAGAAGTACTTCAAGAAGTACAACAAAAGCTAAATATATACCTTATTTAGAAGGATTAAGGTCTATTTTATGGAGTTTTAGCAATCATTTGCAAATGAGAGTAGTCTACTGCATTTCTAAAGTACTTGTAACAAACGCCCAACCATCTGAGATGTTGTTTTTCAGTCAGTAGTGAGACAGCACACACTGCTGTGACAATGAAGGAGAACGGAAAACACAGAGACATGGAACTTTAAGGGAGATAAAAAAGCAAGCCTCAACTATCTGTGCTGTTTCCCCTTGAAAGAAATTCATCTTACTGCCTGAAAAGGGGAATGCACTAGCTAGAAACCACTTTCAGAAAGCTCTGACACAACACAATAAAGCATGACTATTTCCAGTCTTATTTCCAAAGTGGGCTGTGGAGCTAAGAATCACACAACTGCCTAATGGAAACAAGAAGTAAAGACTGAGGATTTACAGCAATTAGAGAAAGTATTACAGAAATACCAGACTTATGAACATGAAGCTAAAGAAGACACTCTAGCTACAAAATACTCCCTGGGGCCACACAGGGACAATTTCTGAGAACATTATTGATATGGCAAATTTCTTGGCATTTATGCTGTTGGAAGTTCTTAACAGTGCTGTATCTGACACTTGCAGCTTTCAGCATGCAGTATTTTGTGGTGGTACTTTCTCTATGATTTTACCAATACAGGAGGTGTGTTTAGTCTTTCCTTACAAAACTCTCAAAAAAATGCTTATCCAGATGAGAATTTGAATTGTTAAAAGCTTATTTCTTACCATTGTTAGTGCAGCTCCAGGTAAGAATTATTCATGTTGCAAAATACTGTAGAATAAGTTATTGGGTTCCCTGGGGGAACTCAGGTCTCCTGTTAGGTGAGTGCTCAAGAAACAACCTGGCACTTTCATTAACATAAGAGAGAAATGCAAACTGTAGCCAAACCTAATTAATTAATATTCTCCATTGACTAAACAGGGTGGTTTTGGACTTTAGATTAGAAGTTTTCCATCAGCAATACATCTTTGGGAAGCAAATAAGCCCTTCCAGCCCAGAAAAACAATTTACACAGAGAGGAAGGTTTGGTGGAGAAATCATCAAGCTCAAACACTGGGAGTTTTACACATGGTAACTTGAATAGCACCAGTCATTCAGAAACACTGCATTTTACAAGCAGTATCAATTGCCTTTTTTATACTCAAAAACACAGGAAAAAGTCACCAGTATTTATGAGTGCAAAAAAAGTACCCAGGAGTATCTCATAATTTAAGTGATGTGACTATTACTTTGTTCACATTTTGGTCCTTAATTTCTACATTCCTTCTTTAAGACAAGCACAAAGTATTTCCCAGCTTTGATCACAAAGAACAGTTAGATTAGTTGAAGCAGAAAATTAATTGAGGCTCCATAACACCACAGAGATCATCCAGCTTTTTTTAAACTATTCAGTTCAGATGTCTTGAAAAGACAGTGTAATCACAGAAAAGTTAAAATAAACTGTTTACAAGACAAATAACATCAGGATCTCAGTGCTTTGTTGTCTGTACATAAAAACAAATGTACAGACAAGGGTAATTTATTGGGGGAGAGAGAAAAGAGGGAATAAAGCCAGTGTGCCATAGAAAGAAAGCAGGCAAAGCCACCCCAAGTTTCCAAAGCCTTCGGGCTAATTCAAAATACAATTTTCCAAAGGGGGGGGGGAGGACACACCAAAAACATAAACAAAGGATGAATGAGTTTGTTCTCTGCTAAAGTTGGTACTGCACAAACAAGACATAAAGATCTTTCTTGCAAATATATCAGAGTAGTCTGTAGTTGTTACAGGCTCAGAACATGCAGAAGATGAAAACACCTCCCAGCAAGGAGCCAGTGCTTGGACATGCCTTCCAGTTCCAGGCACACTAGATCATATTAATAGAAAATCCAAGTAAAGCCCTCTAAAGTGGTCTTTTTAGAGAACTTTCTCCAAGAACTGGGTTGTCCTGGTGCTGATTACTCCAAACAGCACCACTGAATATGGGTTGTAGGAGACAGGCCACACCAAGCTGGGCAGAAGTGGCAGGAGGAGGTTCGGTTCATTGCAGGTGGTCAAGGAATCCTGGATTAACAAACTCACTTTGTAACATTTTACTATAAAATGTGACAATCACTGATACCAAGGAGAAATTGTTCTGAGGAAACATAGAAGAGAGGCAAAAGGTGGTGCAAGTCTTTATTCTCTCCAGGCACTTTCTTGACTATGCACTGTCCTACAGGTTACACAATTTATGTATTCTGTACAGAATATTGTAAAACTGAAGCAACTAAAAATCCCTGTATATTTAAAGGGGAAAAAAACAACCCAAGAAGTAATTCCTTCCCATATGGGTTACTATTAATACTGCAAAAAGGATATGAACATGGACTTCACATCAGCAGTACTGAATAGTTCTAAGAAAGGAGACATGTAGGTGTGTTTGTGCAAATGTTACAAATCTACATTTAATAGCAAACAGATGCAAATAAGCCTTTTTCCTTGGAAAGGTTGAGGTTTCAGTGTAGGAAATAGAAAATTTATTACTATAAAACATTCTGTGACCAAAGACCACTTCCAAAGATTCATCCAGTTTGTAACTGCTCAGTTAAAACAGTGCTTTCTTTGGTAAAGTTATACAACAAACAGGAATATCTTATATGAGAATATGTAATGTTTATGAGTATTTTCTCTTCCTGCATCAGAGAAAATCCTGACAATGTCGAGCGGAATAAAATATGACAGAAAGATGTAAGGACCTTAGAGATTCCCAGAAATGCAATCAGGGATTCTCTAAACTTTTTAAATTCTAATTTGCATAGTGGAATTCTGTGTTTGAAACAACACAACAAGAGACGGATCCAGGAGGACACACTCTACAGAGCAATTTACAGCAAATTGGATACATCAGTGCAGACACTTGATCACTCCTTGCCATCTCTGAATAACTTAATTCATACTCATTAGAATTTCTTCTACTGACAATTAGAAATACACCCCTTTGAATTGGTTTTGAACTGCCATTATAAAAACAGGACCTGAACAGGTAAAACAGGCCAAGTAAACCGACTTTGTGTGGGCTTTTTATAGAGAAAAACCTCCATAATGCCACTTTTAGTAACCTCACAGCTCCTGAACTTTTCTTGTGTGGTCATATATCAAGTATTCTGGCCAGAAAACATTAAACCAGCTTAGATCCCGCTATAGAAACAGTCTCTACCCCAGGTTTCTTTGACAAAGAGTATCTGGAAGGCACCCCGATACACTATTTGCTGATGACAAACAAGATGAGAATTGCACATCTTCACAAATAAAAAGCAGTTACTAAAATCCTGACACTTGCTAGGATTGCCAAAACAGGACTGCTCTCTTGTCATTTGACTGGGTGTGTTCCCAACTTGTGCAGGAATCTATTTCAGTCCCAAAATAACATGTCATGACAACTCCTGCCAAAAAGGCAAGGCATGAAACCATCCATAGGCATCACCTTAATGAACATGAGCTCTGTCATCTGAACATGGGATAACTCTGTGTACAAGGCAAGTCCAAAGTACAACCCATCACACCCCATACACTAGTATGGATTGTTTTCAGGGTAACAAGTTTGCTCTACTGAAGCATGCATTCAAAATCCAGAGTGGGAAAAAGGAAAGGCAAGTATTTATTAGGTAATCCAGGTGCACAACAGACTGCATGTGTTGGCTCCAAAGACAGCTCATCTCTCACTTCAAGAGTTTGAGCTCCTCTGTCTTTCAGAGTATTTGATAGCCAAGACCTTGCACAACCTTTGAAAGATTTCGTTTTGTTCTTTGAGGGCAAGAGGGTATAGCTTTTTTACCCCATTCAGTTATTTTTAATATTATAGCAGCATAAATGAGGTCACAGTCACAGTAAGCAGGATAAAACGCCCAAGTGCTCTTGGTCACAATAATTCTAGAATGCTGTGCTGATACAGGCACAATAATCCCAAGTGCTTGCTCCTGTAGTGACTTCAACACTAATTCTGGAACACCAAAAAACCCACCTCATTTAACACTCTAACTCAGGTAAGCCTCACTTTCTTCTGACAGCTAAAGAAATGAGCTACTAACAGCAACTGAAATTAAAGCTCCTAATCCTTAGTAAATCTGTGCAGTTAGTCTTTTCTTTCTCCATTAAAGAAGAGTTTTCCATGCAATATCTGTCTGTTGATGGTTGGGTTTTGTTTCATGGTGGCTTTTTTTGATCTGTGACCTTGACAGAACACTGAGATAGTGCCTTTCCTCACTGTTTAAACTGGACTATCACACCATCCACCTATGGGCTATTTGGCTAATTTTACAGAATAATACAGTAAGGAAAGTAAAATCTTTGAATCTAAACATACGTATCTTAAACTACATAAATTCTGGTTTAATACTTCCGCAAATACTGGCCATTAGTTAGAAAAAAGGCAGCATTCTGCCCCAGGTATGATGACAGACAGGAGCAGTCAATTAATATAAATGAATTATTCAAGTTCTCTACCTGTCAATTTAAACTGCTAATGAAAATAAGATGGTTTTTAGAGGAATCAATTGTGACATTTCTTGGATTTTTTTCCAAAATGATGCAATAATGTTTCAAGTAAACACGCATTTAATAGTTACCTCTTCCATCTAAGTATTACATCTATCTCAATAAGGGAGTGCTCGTTTCCATTGTTGTAAATACTATCAAATCTATTTTTAAAATAAGAAGTTACTAAACATTTCCTCACTAGAGCTACAAAATAAAGCCACAAAGGCAGTAAAGGAGGATTCTTTTCTATAGTTGTCAAAAACAATGTTCTTTATTTTTTCAAGGTAGACAAAGGTAAAGACAGTAGAATTTCCCTTTCATCTTGATATATTTGGGGATTTTTCAAAATGCAGTAATACAACTGGAAATAATCACACAGACAGAAACTACCACAAAGTGATGTTGCCTTCTATTCCTAATACTTCCTTCTACCCACAACTTCATCAAGAGCATAAGATGTTTCAAGATGAGAGAACAAAGTTGATCTCCTTTTTAAAGGCACCCTATCACTGATATGTAAAACAGCACCAGCCTTCCTGGGGTAAGATAAAACCTTCAAATACTGCATGCATGGAGACCAAAGACCAAAGAAAAGTCAAGCAGAACAAAGCAATTACCAAGGTGGAATTCTGCCAGCAGAGAGTTTTCCCTTCTGCCCTTCACACAACAATCTATTTGCAACCGAAACTGGATTCTTGATTCCTGAAAAGTTAGCAAAAAATGGGAACAAAACATTAAAATGTTTTTCCACATAGCACTGCAGTGTTCATTTTGGCAATGGAAATCAGATTCCTTTAATTTCCAAGGGTTTGTCAAGCCTTTAAGAGACACCTTATGTTATGTTTCAGTGTAGTAACTACTTTCTCAGTTTTTCCTTCACATCCTGTCAGGAGTGACAAAAGCCTTCTAGTCAACACCTCTCCCACACTTATTTTAAAAAAAGAACCATATTGAAATAGTAGGAGTGATCTTCTACCACAGAAATCTCAAGTTAAATCTATTGTATTCTAAAGGCTAAAGATGTTTTATGAGCATTAATTTTTCAAGATGGAAATAGTTTTCATTTGGACCTATCAGACCAGAACAGGGATTACAGGATTCAGGCTTAGTTTTCTCTTGCTCCCTCATTTCCTTCTTCCCCATGGTTGGAAGGATACATTTTTTAACAAACAGGCCTTGAAACACTTAATTTTACTATTTATTTTAGATTTATATCTACATGAGGAAGCCATTACCAGAGTTTAGAACTATTCTAGGATAAAGAAAAAAGCTTGAAATCTTGTCAGAAAAGCTATTCCAAAGTAACAGCTAAGACTGTTCATGTACTTATAACAAAACCTCAACAACCCCTGTTTGGGATTGTATATCTATTTGTTTTGTACAGAAAGCTAAAACTATACAAAAAAAAGAGAAACATATTAGTTCTCAGATTAAATAAATCCCATATGCAAATAAATGACTGAATTATATACCAGTAAGTTCTTCGAGGAGACTGAGAACAAAAACAAAGTCTAATTGAAATGCTTGTAATGCTTTTTAACAATTGAATTTTATTATGAAGTTATCATTCTACAAATTCATTTGAGCACACTCAGCCCCACTGTGAATACTGTGTGGTATCACATAATTGTCAGTGAACTGATAAGACAACACCTCACACAAAGCAAATTAACATAAAGCAGCATTTCAGAGAGCAGGAATGCCTCTTCCTTTAACAAAGAGGCAGAATTGACTTAAACAGGGCAGAATTTGCTCCTTCAAAACAGTAACAAAAAAGAACAAAATTGATCTTTGCACTTAAAGTCATAATACATAGTTAACATACCACTCAGTGCTCCAACTGCTCCAAAATTTAATGACTTTCCATCCATTATACTGGCATCACATTCTATCTCACCCAGAAGGTTTAGGTTAGATCCCAATCCTGCATTTGTAAACGGAGAATCCTAAAAATAAGAACAAAACACTGTAAGGCCACATCCATAACAGGCTAGATAGATCAAAACCTCTGTGCAACTGATCTGACAACACTGATCTTGGTGCAGGGCATTTTCTTATTTTAGCAGTTTGATCTTCCACAACAAAAACAAGGCAATTTGACAGAGCATCTGAAATTACTATAATGGATACCTTCCACCCTCTGTAGGGTGTAATAACACAGTAATGTAAAAACCAATCATCCAACAATTTCTGGTCATTTCTGTTCAAGCAAAAGCCTTAGAACATGAGTGAAAACCTTTCCCCCCCCCCCAAATACACACTTCACTTGGTCCCTAACCCATCAAGTAACATCTAATAATCACTGCACAGACCACAGTCTACCTTTAAACCTCTCAATATGACTCTGCAGAAAAGAACATGACTTTTTCTGAACATTCTAAGCTTATGACAGGGGCTCTGCAAGCAGAAATGGACAACTGGCATCACTAACAACCCACCCTGTAAAATTTCTATTTGACCATTAGCATAAGGACAGTCACTGCTGTGGTCTGGAAGTTCTCTTGACTGAAAACCAAGATGGATTTCATGGCAAGTATGGTACAAAATTTAACAGCATTATAAACGTAGCTCCTCTTTAATTAGCACCTTCTGTGGCTTTTAACAAATCCAAAGTTCTCAAACAATAAGCTTTGCATGCTAGAATTACACCCCATTTTCACCCACCCATTTCATCAGGGCATCTCCAGGACTTGAAAATCACAGGATTTCCAGTTTGCACCGTTCAGGGTCTCACTGCCAGCTCAGTATAATCCCCTCTTTCTAGATCCAAGCACAAGAGGAATACAAGACAAAGAAAGATAAGAGACGAACACTACAATTCCAGAGAGATGCTGCAGGCTTTCAGTTTTCCTATGTTTAAATTACACCAGTGTAAAAACCCAATGTCTCAAAGCAAAAGGGTTGTCTAGACCACACATGAACATGTGAGGGTCATACTTTTACAGTGTGTGTAATAAAAGTTGAATCAGGAAACAAATTACTGGAAACAGCCCCAAGTTCTGTCTTAAGTGTTAAGTGAACTGGTTTGGTTTTGTACATACCAATTTGAAATGAATTCAAAGAAACAAAAGAGAGATGAGCACACTGAAATGAAAAATAAATCTGATGTCAGTTAGCTTTTGTTAACTTTCAAATGAGCAAGTAGTGAGTAAATTCAAGATCTGTTTTGCAAGATGTTGATTCTAATTTACAGAGACATTTAAAGAGTTCTTAGTGTTTGAGTCACCAAAATGCTACCTTCCTGAAGAATCATGAATACATAATACATGATTAATATATAATCATGAAATTCCTTTATTTTCTGCATTTTTCTTCTGAAGCAGCACAAGATTTTATCCCATTTTATCCCCATCCTATTTTCATCCACAACAGTTCTTCCAAATCACTGCGTATATTCATTTTGTTGTTCATATTGACAGCTGAGCCTCACAGCAGAGGAGCAAATTTGAAAAGATTTTAGGATAATGAAACATTTGGAGTTTAGTGTGCAGGAATAACTTTCCTTAGAAGGGGGAGGGAGGGGGGAGGATATGTTTAAAAAAAGAGGATGGTCTGGAAAAGGCAGAAAACTCAGAGTAGCCACTGGCTGAAGTGACTTCATTGCTCCCCAGGCTCTACAAGTACTAAGAAAATGAAATTAGGAGCAGAGAAATGGTGGAAAGAATTGAAAGTGAACAGTGAAAAGTACTTGGAGGACACAGTAAAAACAGGAATGCTCAGGATGAACAATCTCTGTCCAAGTTCCTTGCCCCTGGGTAATCAGAATGCAAAGACTTGCAAGCCTGGAGACAAATCTCTAGTGTTCTGCTCCAAAGACATTCACTCAGTGTGTTCTACTCAAAAACATCAGCAAGGGAAAGAATTTTGTGCTCCGCAGATTTGTCAGTGCCCCAAAGCAGAGACAGCTGTTATCTTTAGAGATGTCAAGGACAAATAAGGGGAACAAGGACCCATCAGAGGAGAAGTCCAGAATCCTTCTGCGGTCAAGACACAAAGCTCTCCACCACCTGATAAAGGTAATAATCAAAAGAAAGTAGGGAAAAAAATACAGGGTATGGAATGGTCCCTGTTCGCTTTACATCTAAAGATCTAGATGTGCTTTGGCACAGTACCTTCAATGGCACAACATCAAGGACACATCAAGAGATAATTTACTCAGAGGATCTCAAGACATGTTTCTCCCTACAGAATATTTACCAGAACACTACAGAATTTATGATAAATAACAACTCCACACCAAATTGAAGAGGTCTCTCTGGCATCCTAGCTCTCATTAGGACTCAGAACGAATCTTACCAGTGCAATCAGTCACAACATGAGGAACTTCTGCAGTACAAAGAAATAAAGATCAAATTCCAACACCTGTTCAAAATCTCTGCGGAGTTTCACTTAGCTTTTCAGTCAGACTGCACTCAAGACAGTCCCAGAATTACCAAGAGGAAGGTGGTCCAACTTCACACAACAGAAAGATGATCTGAAAACAGCTTTAAAAGTGCAGGAACTGGGTGTGAACCCATGGAATTTTTGCTATCTACCTGAGTGTCTCTGAGATGAGATAAAAGCCTTTGAAACAAGGTAGGAAAAAAACCCTTATAAAAAAGTGGAAACAAATTCACACCTACTCCTGTGAATAGGCAAGGACATGAAATACACCACACAAATACAATCTCTTTTGGAAAACATGAATCTCTGCAAAGTCTGACCAAAAGATTTCAAGACTCTGATATACAAATGGGGGAATACAGCTTGGGAAAATGAAGGTGTATTTTGAAATGAAAATTCAAAACCCTCAAGGAATGCAGGAACATTAAAGAGATGCATGAATGCTTTCAAAGGGGGAAGAAGCAAACCGAGCTACCTGAAATAGTCTCTTCATACCCTCGCACAGAAAAATGCAGCACTGAAGAACTGACTACCATAAAATTTGGAAGAACTAAGCAAAGCACGTGTTCAAGAAGACGGAGAAAAAGGTTTAGCACAAAAAGTATCTTCAGGAATACACTTTCATTTAAAACTACAAGCAGTGATCAGCCTTTGTATTGAAAAAGGGCTGAAAAAAACAAGTAAGCAAAGCAAGCACGAGCTTTGCATGTTAACAACAAGCAAGGAAGAGAGAAAAGACAAACAAGTGGCTGTTCAAAGCATTTTAACGAAATATAAGCCTTCAATTATGTGAAAAATACTGGACTACGTGGCAATTACTCTACCACTGAAGCATCTCTAACTTACCCTGCAAACCTGTAGCAAAGGAGGTAACAAGAAGCTTTAAGAAGTGAGACGGGAGTTTCATTTTCCTGAGTTACCCATCTTGCAAAAACTCTCAAGCAACTGAAGATATAACTTTTGCTTTTAGAATCCTTTTTATTTCAGGGTCAATTTATAAATGTTCTGGCAGCAAACACAGGCATCTTGAAGTTTCTAGCTGCGGTCCAGGCTGGAATGCTTGAAGAAGTTACTCAACTCTAACACTTGTATCTCGGCAAATAGTTAAAATGCTCTGTTCTCAACAGACATTAAAGAACATTCCATCCATCTTTGATACACTTTGGGCCATGGTTTATTTACAACATTAAAAACAATTTCAAAGTCTACAGGCATGTCTTTTTCACACTAGGATTTTAAAACTTTTTTTCTTGTGGGAATTTAGTGACAACAATCAATAGTCTACAAGGATGAGCCACATCCCTTTCAATTACATCAGCTACAATGTTTTTAAAGAACATTTTTATCACAGATTACTGTCAGTCACTGCTGCAAAACACCACAGTCCTGCTTTTAACTCCAATTAACAGCTTCCAGTTTATTACCCATTAAAAGTTCATCTTTTGTGGCTGCCTTAATGCAACAAGGCTGCTGCTTCTTTAAAGAGAAGTCCTTGGAACCAAGATTGCGTACTCAAAAAATCTTAGTCACTATAAAAATGATAAATGAACAAAAAAAATCCCAAAGAAAACACAATTGATCAAAAAACAAGTCCTTTCACTGCAAAATCTTGCTGACAGTCAAATAAACCCACTGCTTGAGTAACAGCTACAAAATATCCTTTGCATTGATCCACAACAACTAAATCATGCAAAATACACTGAGCCATTTCAGTAGCAAGGAGACTGAAACCCCAAATGTGACATCCCCTTCCCCAATCACAGTAATTTCCAATCTAAATTATGTTTAAAAAGAACCTTGTACTGAAGTCAGATAAAGAAACAAGTGACCTACACACACGGATAAAGGATTAGACTAAACTTAGAAACAATTTAAAACGTTCACAAATCTTTCCAACCAGCTTATCCTTCTGTCTCCAATACTTGATCAGCACCTTCTGAGGTGCTCAACAGTCAAAGAAAAGCTTGAAATTGGACATTTTTCTCACAGTCGGACATAGATGCAAATCAGCATGTGGTTTTCCTGAAAACAGCACGTTTTAAGTGGGGTGTGTGGAGAGGGACCTTCTCCCACTCCCCATAAAAAGCTGCCCAAATAATCCTTGGGTGTTTCAAGAGAAACTCAGGCTTCACATGGTGGCTGATAGCAAGAGTGCTAAAATTAATGGTACTGCAGTAACATCTCTACAGAAGCACCCAGTGTAAATGATGAGTCTTAAGAAATACCTTGCCCAGATCCATTTCATTACCAGAAAAACATAAAACACTCGTTTGTTTCTCTGCAATGACAGAGTTCATAAATTGGGAAACATAACTGCCTTTAATCAACTACCAAATACAGCTGATGCTTATGCAGGCCAGTACATTTATTTTCTGGGTCAGTCTTGCTACTTTGCTAAAGAAATGCACTTTTTCTCTTGGTAACTATTAGCAATATCATCTTAATCACAGAACACCACTTTGCTTCAGATTCACACAGTCCAACAAAGAAAGGCTGTTCCTTCTCCACTTAGAGCCTGAAAAATAAAACAAAACACAGACAGCATACCACAAGCAAACTGTCAGCTTGCTCATAAAAGATCAAGAGCAAATCTTGAGCCTCTACAAGTCTTTGAAGTGATGCCTCTTGGATTAGCTGAAATTCTGTGTAATGGGGGTTGTGTAATTGAGCGGAACCGAGGAAAGAAATTCATCTTTGGTGAGACTTGCACAAAAAAGACACTTGTGCCTTGCAAAGACTACAAATCTTTGGACTACAGCATTAAAAGTCAGAGAACTGTAAAAGCGATTAAATATTTCAGATAAATTCAGAGCAGTGTGTTCTACAGAAACCAAAATATCAAGTTACAAAGAGTACTTCACAGTGGAATCTGTTATCACATGTTATGCAAACTCCTGTTGTTCTGTATCTTAATCTGTATTACAGGGACACAAACAAACATTGTTTCAGGCAGATTTTTTGTTACGTATTTGCCAACTTAAAAAGTTAAAGCATAAACAAAAGAGTGATAGCTCATTAGAGAGACTGTCAAAATAAACCTATACTCCAACCAATAAAATGTTGTCATTGATGAGAACAACTATTCTGTTTGCTTTGCTGACTTGCCACACACAGTTTCTGTTTCCCACAAAGCAACAGAAAAACCACCAGAACTAAAGCAGAAGGTGCAGCTCCAGAAATGACAGAGATGCCTGGAGGTGGTGTCCAGAATGAGATAAGTAGAGGGAAACTTTTCCATATTTTGGAAGCTGACACTCTAATATTTTGGGGTTTCTCATACCAGATGTAAAAGACTGTCACTGCATGTCACTCCCTTTTCTCTTTTGAGTACAAATTTGATTTTCCCTCAATGTAAATGCATAGCTACATACTTTAACCTAAAAGAAGCCCAAATACCAAACCCAGTATTTTCTATTCCAGTAACAGATCGAACAACCCCTAATTAAGGTTATATAAAATCACTTAATGAAAGCAAATAATTACGACCTGAACAAAATAATATTTAATCTTAAAAACAGGAGAAAAAAAAAAAAATAGGGTATGTGCAGCAGTACACATAAAAATACTACCGAAGCCAATTATAAAACCAGAAAGTGGAATGATGCCAGGCATCAGATCAATAGTAGCGAGACAGGTAAGGAGAAAAAGGTTTCTGATTGCAGTAGTTTCATACAAAAGGTTTTAATTTCATCTTCAAGCCATAACTTCTTCCACAGATGTTACTTCAGAGTATTTCAATTTACTAAAGTAAAAGTCTCCTGGGGAGAGCAAGAAGAGATAAAATATTTACCCCAGGCACAGCTGCAAATAGATACATAACTGTTGGGTCAAGCTTCTTAAAGTATGGTTTCTTCTGTGTAGCTCAGGAACACGATAAAAATCACAACACAAAGGAGATTTTTATTTTTGTTTTCCACTGAGGAGGGAGCTGACACACAGAACAGCCTCAGCCACCTTAGAAATAATTCCATGAGAGAGATACCTGTTGTTTTCACGGAGCTCCATCCTAGTGTGTAAGGTAACACCGGAAAGCATGTTTGAACAGCTCAGTGGGGACCAACAGGGGTGCTGAAAGGCGAGATCCTTGCCAAGAGAACGGAGGGGTTGAGGCCTTGGCTCCCAGTCAGCATGTCCAACACACACTGAAGTGTGTCCTTGCTGCCTGCCTGACACTGACCCCACCGAGCACACTAATGAACACTTTACCCACACATGTGTAAGCAAATCCACTGCTAATCCTCTTGGAATACTGCCATAAATTCCAAACCCAGGAAACTGGTTTTACAGCAGGACACTCACCTTGCCTTCCTCCTTTACTAATAAAATCAGAAAGGAAGAAGGAATTACTGCTTATAGAAGAGGAATACCTGTTTCCATCGTTACTGTCCTGAGGGATTAGTGGACCTGGGATAATAATCAAACTGCCTCATTTATATCCCAGAAATGTTTAGCTTTACTCACTTCCACATTATTTCACAGGGACCTTCACTGAAGTCAGATGCTATAAAAATGTCACCACTCCAAAAAGACACTTGTCTAACAACCTCACAAACAGGTGATCATCAAGACCTTCTGTCTTAATTAACAAGTGCCATTTTGAAATAAAAGCATTACTTGTCCTATTCCTCTGCACATATTTTGTCATAAAAATCAGAACCAGTAGCATGCTTTTTTTCTGTTTCTAAGAAGCAGAGCCAAAACTGTCCATTTGTAGCTCAGAGAGTCAAAGTTCCCTACATAGTGTTCAGTAAGTCTTTAATTACTGCATTTATTCTTGAAGGGTGAAGACTAAGATGACAACCAAATTGGACCAACTAGGCAACTTTTATTCAGTTTGCATTTTTAGAAAGTATTTAAATACATCTACTCCAAAATACAGTGGAAAAGCAGAAGATGAAATTAGTGCAGCACAAAAATGGAAATCTCAGTAAGTTTCCTACTTAACACCTTCCTACAGAAATATCTGGCAATGTACCCAAGAGACAGATTTACTACTAGTCAGAAATTCGTACCTCTAATTCTATAAGTGCTGCAGTCACTGCATCTGTGGCAAGAGCACCAGCCTGTAGCTTTTCAATTGCCTGTAAAACAGAATTTTCAGCTCATGATTAGGAAATTCTAATACTCTATGACTGAGCCCTACATTTTCCTAATCCTGCACAAAACCAAATCTTCACCAAATTAGTTTAAAATGTAAGAGGGCACAAAACCAAGAGGCACTGGAAATAAGCCAGCATGAACCATGCAAGGGCAGATAGGGCACTGAGACACTGTATTTAGTAGCAGATTCCTGCATGGTCAAATTTATATCAAAATAACTTTTTATATTATAGTTAAGTTCTTAAACACTTGATGTTTCAGTCAAGCTTCAAATTTTCCTTCCAAGATTCAACAAAAATTCCTAGTACCATTTATTACAATTACAGTCAAACTGAAAAGAATTTACAAGCTCATTTAAAAGCCAAACCACACAAACAAATCAAATAAGACAATATTATATTCAAGTTACATACACAACAATGACCTTCTAGAGCCTAACAGTATTAATCAGAGCCACACTCAACAAGACCTGACAGTCAAGGTCTCTCAGGGAAGCCCAGAAAACAACTCTGGCTACATCTTCAGCTGCAAGACAGACCTGCAACTGTTTCTTCTTCACAGAAGTTATTTATGTTGGCTACTCAGCTTAAGGAGCCACACAGAATCTCCAATTAGCCTTGAATTCACCAGGAAATAGCCATTTTTTCTCACATAATTAGCTGGAAAATTACTTTCACCGGAGCCAATGCACAACTTTAATGAAGCCAGTGCCAGGTGTGGATGATTTGTGAGGCTTCCCATTACAAAATTTGATTGGTATTAGGATTGAGCAACAAACTGCAATACAAAGTGATAATTATCAGAGGCCAGTTCTAAGACTTTTCTAAAAATCCTTGCCAAGCTCCCAGCTCCCTCTCTCTGGAGAAAGCAAAAGACATTAAAAATTTTAGAGAAGTCCTCCAGCTACTCATTCAACACCTAATACACAGGACTTTGCCAGTTCCAAAGCTAAATTCTTGAAAGAAATTGAAAAAATACTAGCTTCAGTGGAAATTAAAGTCTTGCCATTTCCCTTTGATGTTTGGATTTTTTGTTTTGTTTTTCCTATTTCTACCTCCCCTCCTATTAAGATGTTAAGAGCTATCAAGAAGAAAATAATCTTAGGACCTCCTGAATTTATGGAGCAACCTGGATGCTACAGTTGAAACAAATTTCAAGAAGAGTGGACATGGATGAAATAAAGACACAGACACCAGATTTAGCTCCAGAAACACCAGAGGCTCAGGAACAGTGCAGGAAGCTGCAGGACATACCTTCTGACAGGCTCTTTTACACACATGCTTGTACTCTTTAGCTTTGGATTCGGAATGATAACCTGCACCTACAGTCAAGGGAAAAGGAAAAAATGTTATAGTGCCTGTCAAACTACAGCCTGTAGTTCACATGGAGATTTAAGACACAGGCAGATACAGCCTTCCTGATTCTGGATTACACTGGCATTTCCTTTTTGTATCAGTGATTGACTACTTTATGGATTCCAACATGGATTCAAGCACACTCTGTAATATATGGGATATATCCAGAAGCACACAGCATCAAACAATCTCTTCCTATAAATACTTTGCAAGAGATTCCAGTTTCCCTCATTCTTGGAGGATTTTCAGCACAGCTTTTTTATTTACTGTCTATTATTGGGCAAAAGCCTTGGTTTTAAGTCACACTCAGATTTTCCTTTTACCAGTGATGTGCAAGTTTGCAGTCACCATCCTGCTCATCTTCTCATGTTTATGCTATATTTTTGGAGCTTGTTACTCCATTTTTAGAACAAGGAGAGTTGCTTAAAATACAGATCATACAAATTTTTCATTTAATTTTCAGTCCTTATGTCTATCCCATTGCATCAAAACACTCTGCCCTATTTTGGAGCCACTGCCCTTAATTCCATACCTGAAAAATTTATCAATGCCCACTAATTGACTACATGCAGCAACAGATAAACAGCAGACTTAACTGGTTGATATTTAAATTCTACTTCTGTTTTCCTCACTTTTGCACTTAAAAACATGCATCTCAATTTCACTTTTCTCAACATTAGAAATATTAGTTTTGACAAATTCTAATAAAATAGAACTACTAGAACAATATATCAAACAATTCTATCTGGCCTAAAAATAAAACAGCAAGGTCATCAAATGTCACCACAGAATAAATTATTTGAGGTTTTGCATTTGGGGTTTTTTTAACCTTAATGATTTTATAAAGCAAATAGTATGCTGCTTTTTCAAATATTTTAGGCATCACCAGGTTACTTTGCTTAGTTTCACCTCATGTCATCATACTTATGGTAAAAACAAATGCACAGCCAGATGTAAGCATTATTAATATTTTCATGATTAATAACATTTAAGGAAGAACATATTAGGAAAGAAATTATGAGCAAGACACCCTGACACATCATTTTTGCATCAGATATGAGTAGAGGACCAGTGCATTACACGTGGAAACAGTAACTCAAATATGAGCCAGACCAAAAACTAGACTTGGAAGAAAAATTTCAAAAGGGTAAAAAAAGAAGTGAAGTTCTGCAACAAACAGCTTAAAGAGGTTTCAGAAAGTCTTAGGTACACTGTCCTCAGGGACAAGTTAGACAAGAAACAAGCAATTTAGTGGAACAGCTATGTTTGATCTTTCTGTAGGGTAAAGAAACACACTGAAAGATCCCTTCTATTTTGTAGGTTTCACAAGCTTAGCAGACAACTGCAGAATTTGATGTTTTATAACCATTTGAGTTTAGGGGGTTTCTTTGTTAAGGAGAAAAAACCCCACCATCCAGAACACTCAAATAGCTATGTTTTTATTAACAGTTGCCAATGCAATTCCCAACCCAACTCTCTGCTCCCGGACTTGCACACAAAGTTAATCTCACTTCATTAACACATCAGGAGTCCAAAGATGCTATAAAATTTTTGTTGATATCTAGTTTGATATCAAAGTATGCACTGTTTCCATCCCAGCTGTTCTGCTTCCTCATCTTACCTGCATGGACAAGCACAAATCCCACTCGTTTCCCTCTTTGGGTTTGCTTTTCTTCGGGCTCTTTGACCACCACTTTTACAGCTGTAACCTGAGATGATTTGGAAGGTAACACTTCTACTGAGCTTATCCCCTTCTCCATGACCATACATTGGGATCACCATCTTCTACCAGAAAGGAGCACACTCCCATTCAAAAATAAATTCTGGAGGGGAATCATCCTAAAAACAAATCACATGCGTATGTTAGATACTGATTTCAAGAGATGAACTTCACGCGAATAACCTCAGGAAGAACTCTGGGAAGAGAGGTTTGAAACACAGTGTGGCTCTCCAAAGAAGTTCTGCCTCTTCCCTAGTTAATTGCATTAATGAAACTTAAAATAATCAATGTTTCAAGCTCAAATCAACCTTTTCACTATGATATAATTTGAACTTAATAATCTTTCCAGACACTGGAAGGAATTGCTAATGTAAGTTTTGCTTTTCACAGTGTCCTTTTATTCAACAACACAGAATATTTCTCCTCCCATTACATCTAACTAGCACAAGAGCAATCCTTTAAAATGCTGTACCTTTTCCTCTCTTTTGCAGGGAACAGCTGTTTAAGATTCTATAATGAACTCCTTCTATACTTTTTCATCCCATCTCCTTATCATTCCCCACTAATTTGCAGCAGGAAAAGAAAAAAAGAAATTAACACTTTTTTTTAATAGCAAAGTATTTCTAAACCAAAGCCAAATAAGCCTAAAACAGTGAAATAATGTTTACCCAGGTAAGCAGAACTTCCATGATTACTAGTGAACAACAACATGCTTAAATCAAGCTCAAATAATTTATTAACTCCACATGCTTTTGATCTTTACCCTTAAGATGTTTACAGAATGCAATGTTTACAAAAAGCTAATTGAAACATTGTCAGTATTTTCCAGTACACCAAACAAAACAGTTAAAAAGCAGAACTATGTATTTATCAGGAGTCACCAAACCAACTCACTGTATTTACTGCTCCTCTTAGTCACAGCCTAATATATGTTAATCCTGACACAAAACCATTTGTCTAGTTCAGCAGGTAAAAAAAAAAACCAAAAAAAACCCAGGGACATTCTATGTGTTGAATTAATTCAGGGAATGAAAATGCATGCAGTGTTAATGTATTAATGGAGAAAAACCCTAAAACATACTAAAATATGTTATCTCTTAAGAACTAGATCAACTTCGAGTTTCCAACCCAAACAATTCTGTGACTCTGTAACTTTGTACTCCAGTATGATGTGCATCACCCCTACCACCTTGAAAAGGACTTTGTAACCCAAGAGCACTGGAAAGCGAACAGAAGTGGAAAAAAGGAGATGTTTAACACATATGACTTAAAACCACTGACTTTGCAAATGCTATGCAGCTTCCTGCAGTAATTAAACACCACTCCACTGCAACAACCAAAACTATGCAAACGATGTTTAGCAAGAGACAGCCCTGGCACAGAACAAACTGGCTGGTTTACCACAACCATCCTTTCAATACCAAGAATTAGCACAGCTTTGGAGGAAGTTATTTATTTACCCTCTGTTTTTCTTAAATGCTCAACATACATAAGTATCTTGACTCATTTATGTATTGTTATATATGTATTGATACAAAATGAAACACCACTAAAATATATGGACTCTGGAGATGAAAAAGCATTTATGGACTACATCCAATTGTAACGGTCTCCTGTATAAACTTCAGTGCTAAAACTAAAGTATTAATCACTGTATTTAGTTCCTTTTTTTGCTAATCATAGTGAAGAAAGCTGCAGCAACCACTGCCACAGGCAGTAAGTCTGTTTCCTACAAACTCCTCTTGGCTGCATCTTGTTACACCTCACAGAAAGTCACTGAAGCAACAAGGGCACGGCACAGACTGCAGTGAAGTGACAGAGGAGCAAGTGAGGAATTTATATTGTAGCAGAAATGGGAGAGATAGCGCGGTGGTGAAGAAAGTAATAATGATGGGTTTGAAAATGGTGATGGAGATAACTGCAGGCTGAAAACCCCAGTTAGACACTGAGCCTAAGAGATGAATTTCACACAGGTAACTTCAGGCAGGACTTTTGGCAGAGAGCTTCGAGCCTTTGCACACAGGGGGTCTGAGGACGCATTTCTTTTTCCCAGCCAACACACTCAGCCTATCTCAGTGAATCCCTGCACATCGACTCAGTTTTCTCAGTTCCTCTCCACCTCAGAGTTTCTTCAACTCCTTTCACGCTCACAAACCTGCTGCTTCCACTGTGTACGAGCACGCTGGATGCATTCCCTCCTTTCCAAGCTCCTCCCCGGCCGTCACTTCCACCCCTCTGCATTACAGGGGTCCCTGTCCCCCCCCTGCACGGCGGCCCAAGCGCCGCGGGGACACGCCCCGGCCCCAGAGGGACCCAGAGAGCATCCCGAGCGGGCGCCCCGGGAACACCAACACCCGGCGGGTATCCCACACCCCGCGCTCGCTCCCGTGTCCGTGTCCGTGTCCCCGTCCCCATCCCGCATCATCCCGTATCATCCCGGCCCGTGACGTCGTGCGGTGGTGGAAGGGGGGGGGGCGGTGCAGCCCCCGGCGGTGGCGCGGCCCGTTCCCGGCGGGACGGGACGGGCTGGGCTGGGCTGGGCTGGGGCGGCCCCGGGGCGCGGCGCTCCCTCCCTCCTTCAGTGGGTCCCTCAGCGCCTCACTCACCCTGCAGGGCCGCCATGCGGGCCCGTTGCCCCGGTGAGCGTGAGGCGGCCCCGCCCCCGCCCCGCCAGCATTGGCCGAGGCGCGGCCCGCGGCCGGAAAGGGCGGCCCCGCTGAGCGGCGGCGCGGGGCGCCAATGGCGCGGCCGGGGCGGGGCCCGGCTGCCGGAGCGGGAGGCGGAGCCGCTCCCTCAGGAACCGGCGGGGCGGGAGCGGGGCCGGGCTGTGGGAGCGGGAGCGGGAGGCGGAGCCGCTCCCTCAGGAACCGGCGGGGCGGGAGCGGGGCCGGGCTGTGGGAGCGGGAGC
>JAWWEU010000111.1:6294963-6331379 GCA_035583155.1 Acropternis orthonyx
GGAGCAGGGGGAACCCCTGGAGCAGGGACAGCCCCGAGCAGAGCGGAGCATGGCGGTGCTGCCTGATGAGCCCCCACCGTGACCCCGAACTGAGCTCAGGCATCACCAGCAGCACCCAGGGGGGTCTGTGCAGTGGAAGGAAGGGTGGTGGCCTCAGCTGTCGTTCCTCAAACACTGTGATGTCGTAAAACCATTGCCTTATAGCCAGAGGGCTGGGAAATGGAACAGAGGGTGGAATGTGAGAGTGATGGCATCAGAGAGAGAGCACATAAGTGACATCAAATGTGCTGTGATGTCACAAGGTTGTTTCCTGGCAGCCAGCGGACTGGGAAGTTCAAGGCAAGGCCAGAGGGTCTGAGCATGTGGCTGTCTCAGCTGTTCTGTCTTACCCTGCCATCACTTTTGAAAACAAGCATAGAGATGCTACTTTAACTAGGAGCATAACTCCACACTGATAACCTAATTAGGCCTTTGCATACACTTCAGTCTCAGGATGTGAGATTATCTCAATAATTTCATAACACTTCCTGCAAATCAACTCCATTTTGTCAAACCACTTCCATCTCAAAATATTCCTCATGTCCATTTACATTTCATTCAATAAACTCCTGCTTCCACTTTGTAAGATGACATTGGACTCATCCTTTCCCTTTCAAGCTTCTTCTAGGATTTATCAGTTCTCCTTCTTGGCTGGCATACTTTCTTCACTCTTGATCCCATTGATCCTTGTTAAAGAGGTCACTGTTCTACATGTGTACAGCTAGAGAAATGCTGGAGGAATACACAGTAGTCTGTCTCCTGAAGAGCATGAGCCAAAATGATTTAAGGACTTGGGGGTGCTATTGAATGAGAGGCCGGACACGAGCTGGCAATGTGTGCTTGCAGCCCAGAAATCACCCGTGCCCTGGGCTGCACCCAAGGCAGCGTGGGCAGCAGGGCAAGGAGGGGATTGTTCCCCTCTGCTCTGCTCTGGTGAGACCCCACCTGCAGAGCTGCACCCAGCTCTGGGGTCCGCAGCACAAGAAGGATGTGGATCTGCTGGAGCAAGTCCAGAGGAGGCCACCAAGTCTATTAGGCGGATGGAGCACCTGTGCTGTGGGGAAAGGCTGAGAGAATAGGGATTGTTCAGCCTGGAAAAGAGAAGTTTTCAGGGTCACCTAATTGCAGCTTTCCAGTATCTTAACAGAGGTGACAAGAAATTTGGGAAGAGGCTATTGACAAGGGCCTGGAGTGACAGGACAAGCAGGAATGGATTCAAACTGACAGAGGGCAGGTTTAGATTAGTGATCGGGAGAAAGTTCTTTGCTGTGAGGGTGCTGAGGCCCTGGCACAGGTTGCCCAGAGAACCTGTGGCTGCTCCTCCATCCCTGGCAGTGTCCAAGGCCAGGCTGGATGGGGCTCTGAGCACTCTGGGATACTGAAGGTGTCCCTGCCCATGGCAGTGGGACGGGACTGGAGGAGCTTTAATATCCCTTCCAACCCAAACCATTCCACGATTCTGTGATTTTCCCAAATAAGCCCAAAGCACTTATTGCTCTTCTTCTTGCTGTCCTCACCACCTCGGACAAGCACTGTTTGCCCTCATGTTTGTGGTGAAGACATTTCAGCCAGTGGCCACCGCCCTGCAAACAGGTTGTGTATTGTATGTTAAACAACAACAACAACTTGAGTACTGACCTGGAAAGAAACAGACACCAAAAAGTCATAGAATGGTTTATGTGGGAAGGGACCATAAAGATCATCTAGGTCCAACACCCCTGCTGTGGAGAGGGACACCTGTAAACTAAGCTTTTCAGCCCTGGATTTTACTCCATCTCCACCACATCCTAATCTCCTTACATAGCATCTTCCCCAGGAATTCAGCGCTCCTTCCTGTCCTTCCTTAGAATCACAGAAACTCCTTTGATGGCCGTTTTCCCCCCCAATAAAAAAGTGCTTCAATTAACTTTTGCATTATTGACTTTTCTTTCTTTGTTTGTTTATTTTCCAAATACCAGCCTGAAATTTTTTTAACAATGAAATAAAAAGTCAGGAACAAATGCAAATCTTTTTCAACACAAGTTTTTGGCATACAAAACTGTGGCTTATGGAGAGCAGCTTTTGTCTTCCACAGTACCAGGTGCTTCCTCTTCTGTTGGATAAAACTACAAGGAAACCATGTAAATTCCTCAAACCCTTAGAAAATATTTGGCCTCCTTTCACAGATTTTAACGTGAGCTCCAAATCCGAGTTGCGAGTTGCTCTGTTGCCAACAATTTTATTTCTTTAAAACCCTTGTTATTCTTGACAGTGATGCTGAAGTGAACCAACAAAGATTCCACAAAGTACTTTTCTTTGCCTCTCAGATGGCAATAGATGCATTTGACCCAGGACAGTCTGATTTTGGGGGTAAAGGTGGGTGTTGTGGAAATGTTGCAATGCCTTTGCCTTCTGGCTGCAGCCTGTCTTTGACACAACATCGACCACTACCAAAGCAGCTTGATTTGACCTTGTGTATTCATCTCTCTGTCCTCTGTAAGGTCCTATGCATCTTTCAGCCCTGTCTTCCCTGTCCAGACCTCCATCTGTCAGCTAAGAAAGAGGCAGCAAAACATGTGGCTGACTCTCAGCTACACATATTTTGACTTGACCCTTCTGTCAAACTTCCTTGAAGTTGACAGCAGGTTCAAATTACGAAGGTGGGGCTGTGTCAGGCTGATGGATGGACAGCCTGATCATGGAGCCCTTCTTCTTTTAAGAGGGGAAGCTTAAACCTTATCAGTGTTTGGTCCAGTGCTGTTCTCCAGCAGAACTGGATTTCAAATCCAAATGTCTGTTTTCACTTGGTTTTTTGATGCCTTTACTTAACTTGTCCCTCACTGCTGGTGACAGTTTCCAAACTGGCCAAACATTTATTGTTTTTTTCCTATCTTCTGGTCCTTGCTCTTCTCTAGATTTGTGGTGCTAATCCAATAAAAATGTGATCTCATTCTGTAAATCATTCCTCAGCATACAGGTTTGAACTGAAAGACTTTACTCCCTTTACAAAGATTCCAGCTGTGTTTTAATGCCTGGTTTTGTTTTTGTTCTATTTCTTGTTGATTATCTTAGATTTCTTTGAAGCAGACTCTACTGGTTTTGCTTCCTAATTGATAAAAAGTTTATCTGCTGCTTTAATTTATTTTGGATAAAAGTGGCTGTTGAAGTCCAGGGACTTCAGTGATGCTTTACAAAAGGTTTTCCAGGCAAGAAATAGCTGAGCATTTGGTTTAGGAGGTTTCAGTGCTTTTGGACACCTGCTAAAGGACAGAGATGTTGGGAAGAGGCAGTAGAAGAGGAGAAGACTCACATCCCTTTCCTATGCCTGTTAACTCAGATGGGAGAACACCCTTAAACAATAAATTCAAGGCAACTTTAATGGTTTCATGAAGAATTTGTCTGGGAAGTGGCCACATGGAAAAGGAAAAAAAAAAAAAAGGCAAGCACATAGAAATACGGTCCTATATCAACCACTCCAGTTTAATTTAGGAGCTTTGCAACTCACTTCTACAGTCTACAGCAAAAGAAGCTGAATAAACTAATAAATACAAAACAGGAACTCTAATCTGAATGACTGCATGTAAAAGGAGAATAGCAACTGAAGGCTGGAATCAATCCACTCCAATACCACACCATTAATCCCCCTGAAAGACTGGCTGATCTTTGCAGGTAGCGTAAATAAGCCTGCAATTCTTCCTCAGGAATGCTTGTTGTTTCCTCTGCATATGAAGAGGCCCCTTCTTTGACTTCCAGCCAGTAAAATAATGTCTTTTCCAGATAACGAGCCACTTCACGAGGAAAACACTCCAGCATCCTGGACCTGTCTACAACAGCGTTCCCCGCACTCCCGGCTGCTCAACACCCACACAGGGTTATTTCCAGCCCGTTCCATCGCATCCCAAACAGCTTGAACGCGGTGTGATTGCGATCTGTCGGCCAGCTTTCAGGGGGGCCAAGTCATAAGACATGGGGCTTTTGAGAAATGAAACTTCAAATATGCACTCACCAGCTGTTGCCAAAATAACCACCAGTAGCAAATCCCTGCAAGACTTTGTTTTTATTCCTGAAAAAGTGAGTTAAGTGTGTACTGGGTATGTACTGGCCACTGCAACAGGACAGTCATCTCCCAATCGGCTGCAGTGGGAAACCAGGAAGGCAGGACTGGCACAAAAGGGATTGACAGGGTCAGGGGTCATTTCTCTTCATGCCCCCACAAAGTATGGTGCAGGTTTAAATCCGGCAATTTAAAAATACACATTTTGGCCAGTAACTCCTGAACTGGGCTTTCTCCACTGATTTGGTCATCTTATCATTTCGATGGGGTTTGACCTGCATGGTTGCTTTCTGCAGCTCTTTGTGGGTAATGATTTAGTCAAACCAGAGTTGTTCTATTGCACTCAAGGTATGATACAATTTCAGTAGGGCAGTTTTCACAACATCCTCCTCTTCCGATTCTCTGATACTGATCCAATTGCAACAGAGAGACTCCAGGATTCCTAAGTTGACTGTGAAGCTTTAAGAAAAATTGGCAGCACTATTCATTTACTGGGGAAGTTCTGATCTTCAAGATGTAAAATAAGGAGAGAAAAAGTCCACTGTCATCCCTCAGACAGGCTCATGAGATCTGTCAGCAAGTTCACATTTTGGTGAGGTTGAGAGCAGTACAAGAATCAGTGCAGGTTTATTTTAGGACAGAATTTGCACTTTTAAACTACATCTCTTCCTACATGACCAAATTCCTTATTGTTACCATTTTTCTGCAGTTTTTACCTTTTGTCATTCAAAAAATTTAACTCACAGCGAAATAAGGCAGAGTGTCTGACAAAATCATCTTTGCTCTACCAAAGCAATTTGATTTGATGTCAAATGTAAATGTTGGGCCTCTTAAGAAAGTCAAATAACGTAAGTGATAGATTTGTATTCCTTTTAAATGTAGTCTGAGATATATATATATATATATATATACAGGTTTATATATATATATATATATATATATATATATTTGAGTGTTGCAAGTAGCTACATGACCACCACCTTGAGCAGCATTTCTACAACTCCACAGAGGGCCAGGGAGCACAGAACTGTTCCCTGCTAACGCTTGGGATGTCCACTGGAGTGACCAGTCTGCTCTTCTGGATTGAGGTTATGATCCACCTGTGACAGATGGGCTTCCACAGAGCATAAAGGTTGTGGCTTTTATTAAAAGAAATGCAAATGAATACCCTGCTAATGACACAGTTGCTTTGCAAAGTTGAGCACTTGGACACCAAAATGTAGAATAATGAAGATTGCTTCCCTTAGCATGGCATTTTCATGTCAGACTCCAGCTTAAAGAAGAGCAGCTGATCAGGTAACTACAACAAATGCTAGAGCTGATTTCACAATGTACTATGCTTGAATTCCTCTCTGACACTTGTATTCAGTTTCCTCATATGGAAGTCTAAAATTGACCAAATGAGAAATAAGTGAAAAAAAAAAATACCTAACTTCTGGTTGGTTTGGGAATTGTGGACCTTATTTCCCTCCTCTGGCTGCAAGGACACCCTTCAGGCCAACTCTGGCAGCGTTGCTCATCACTGTGCATCCTCTCAGCCTTTCTCCCTACAGATGATGTTCAGAACCCTTTAAGGAAAAGGAACAACTTGTCCCAAAATCCTCCTAAGCCCAAGGTATTCCTTCTTGGTGCAGCTCATGCACCGCTTTGAGTGACCAGGCTTTAACCTAAGGGGAAAAGCAGACAGGGGAGCAGCTTGTACTTGAGGGCTTTGCATTCCACAGAAATTGTTTTAATCACCTGTAGCAATCACAGCCACCAGTCATTTGACTCTTCGTGGTCCCTTTGGTAACCATTTCTGCTCAGATCTATATTTTCCATGGGGCCAGCTTTTTCTGTCCAGACTTGAAGTGCCCATCTTTGATGTAGGCCATTGGAAATCCCTACAAACCCTGTCTGCCTCAGTTGTCCTTTCCTTCCTTCCTTGTCTCAGAAATATAAAAAGGGAAAGGTCTGAGTGCACTGGGCAGGATTTCAGTGTGAAGCCAAGGGATTTGTGCAGTGCCAAGGAATTCATGGGATGCACTCCAACAGAATTTGCCCATGAAAACGTAGCAACCAGCCTTTGGATCAGGTCTCTGAGGACAGGACGGGAGCAGGGTTTGCCAGTGGACTCACTGGAGGCTACAAGCAATGTTGTTTAAAATTCAAGAGTCTTGCATGGCTGAAATACAGAGCTGGAACAGTCCTGAGTGGGGATTAGTCATGTCCTAGTGATGAGGGGTTAGAAAGCAATAATGACCTTAAGGGCCATTAATCTAGACTGGGTCCAGAACCCAGACAAAAATACTCTCATTTATCATATTGTATGTTAAGGACAGCAAAAATACACAGTAGATCTTTCTGCCACCTTGTCTTGCTCTTTACAGGAATGCAGTAACATAGTCCTCTGCATGAAAAGCTCCATTTTCACTTTTAGAAAGTTGGAGGGGTTTTTTAAGTATTCTAGGAAATAATGAAAATCACTGTGCCATCAGAAGTACCAGTGTTGTTCTTATCACGGCTACAAAACTGAGGCTGAGGCATTTAACTCATTATTTAAGACAAGTGCAAACCAACTTAATTACTCTTAATACTTATAAATATATATAAAATAAGTTTCTAAAACTTTATTAAAATAAATACCATAGTATTTTGGTTGGTTGGTTTGCTAAAAAAGTACGTGATGGCACAACTCACTGTTGTTTTTGGACACTACCAAAATATGAAAAGAACAAAGAGCCAACTGGCTATTAATTGGAAAGAATACATTTAATTTTGAGAAGGAATAATTGAAAACAGACGTGGCTCTTCATCTCTGGTTGCCTGGTCTTTCTTGGTTTTTAAATAAACCCTCTTGTGATTTCCACTTGTAATATTAGAGCTATAAATGCCTGGCTTAGACTATAGCATGAGCTCTGCTGGCTGCCAACTTGGAGACAAACTACTTTATGCCAGACCTCCCTAAGTTGCTAGAAAAATTAGTTCTGTCTCACTTTTAACAGTCCTAGTATTTAATGTGTTATTTCACTTCATTGCCATCACTTCTGCTTGTTACATGACATTTAGTGAAAGGGAAAAATAAAATCATATTTTAAAGTTCAGAGGTTAGAGCTTCTCGACCCTATTTTCATGTTTAAAAGGCTAAAATGGTCAAAAACGTAATTTGTTTTGTTTGCACCAAGGGATATGACTTACAAGGGGGGAAAGAAAAAGAGGATTTAGAGCTAATCATTTTAGAAACTGACCAAAAAACTCCCAGCTAAGGTGCATACTGGGAGAGATCCTGCAGTTCTTCCCAACCAAAATGCTCTGCCACGACTTGGCAACTTGAAAACAAAACGAACACCACCAACAAAGGTGTGATTAGATAAAAGGATCACACGTTAGGCATTTCAGGCTACACAATACCCATTACCATACAGCAAGATAATTATTTCAGCCAATAGTTAAAAGTCACTGTCAAGTCTTCCTTCATCTTTCTGTGCTTTTTATCTTCCTATGATTTCCAAGTAGAGGCCAGGCTTCCTGACTGGAAGAAAGAAGACAGCCAGCACAGGTAAATGTGAAGACACACTGTAACTTAAACCATTTAATGTCAATAAAAAGTCCTCACTATCCGTGACTTTTTAATTTTATAACCGTGTTTTTTCAAATTACTCCTCCAGCAAAGTTAGTGCCAAGGACAGAGGATTGCAGGAAAACAGAAGTTCTGCTGGAGTTTTGTAGCAATGACTCACTGAGTGTATCTGGGAATTCCAGAGAGGCAGAGATCCACTGATGCCACATGTTGATTTCCAGGGAAGTTATAAAAGCACTGAGCCAAAAGGAAAAGCACTGATAGCACAGAAATGTTTGGTAGAACTCACCAGGGTTAGAGGATTCAGGAAACAATGCAGTTTGTTGCCTTTCATCCCCCACCAAATTTGCTTTCCCATACAAATTATTAAACAAAGTTATGGGGATAATCCCTATGGACACAATATTAAACCAAAATTCATCTGAAGATGTTCAAATGTTTATGAAGAGCAATTACATTTAAAACACAATTTTCTACATATTGTATTTTCCCTATTCCATTGACACCTTCATCACCAACATGGCCAAACAATATGAATTCTAAAATTGTATCATCTGGATCTGCCTTGGGGGGTTTTCTCTCTTTTTTTGTTTTTAACCCTTGCAATGGTGAAAGTCTTTGTTTAAGTGTAACCATATTCACAGGAATGCAATATTAACAGCAAAAAGTTTAATTATGGCATAATTTGAGGCACAGAAGAAATAAACACAGGTAACACCCAAAATTACTTTGGGCCAATTTAAACCATTTATTTCCAATGGACGTTAATGAAACACTTCTAAATGGCAGTATTTCCATTATTTAGTTCTATTGTCCAGGAAGTGTTCAAGTATTTAAGGGAGAAAGTAATAAACCATATATATAATCTTTTAAAAATATACAAAAAACTTGTATACAAAATTTCTTCAATTTGCAGTCCTATTACTACCCTTCTTTTTCAAGACAGATACATTTCACAGATTTCTGTGGAATTAAAAACTTTAAGATCACTTAGTCTCAACAATAAACCTCTACAGAAGTGTTATTATTTATAAATACACCCATAATTAGGACTACTTTTTGTAGCCGTCTTCAACACTTCTATTAAAGAGATGACATGATACAAAACCAAACTGCCCCAAAGCCATCAATTCCTTACATGTTTTCAAGGTGGAGTTTTTCAGTAATACTACAAAACATTAATTGTTGTGGCAGAGGAACAGAGTGATAATTACTCTAATTACTTTAAAACTCCCCAGCATAATTAAGTGACTTTTGGGGAACTTTAGGTGAACAGGAACCAGAACTGGCTGTAGTAACTTCAGCAGATGTCACCAGTTAGAAAAGCTGAGATAAAGTAAAGTCCAAGTAAAACCAAAGTTCAGTTATTTGAGTTTCTGCTTTTTCCTCGCCTGAAACTCCTCAGTTTTATTTTTGACAGACTTTATCAGCATTGATAAAGCAGGATCTATGGCTTTCTTAGCAACCTCTCCTTTCTTTGCCATCTTGTTCTCCTGGCCCTTGTTTGCCTCCTTGAGATCCTGCTCCTTTTCTTCTCTTCGGCGAGCTTTCTCTTCCAGGATCTTTTCTACTGCCTTTGTCTTCTTGAAATTTGGATCTGAAGGATCCAAATTAAACAGGGGAGAAGTAAACATGGCTTGGAATCTTGTGTCAGCAACATTTACCTGAGGGCAGAAAAGGAGCATTTATTTTAGGTAACCTTTTCCCATGATAGTCATGAGACTGTTTGTCATTCCTGGAGCTGCTCCAGTCACAAAATCAAGAGTACACCAGTACCTGGAAATCATCTTCCACTAATTCTTTCCTTTTCATAAGAAGTTTCTTCTTCTTCTTGCTCAAATTCTGTTGTTCCACAATCTTTTTGTAATTGAAGTGTTTTCTGGTGTCATCCTCATCATCCATCATCAGCAGGGCCATTTCAGCCTGTTACAGAACAAGTCCATGTACACAACGAAATTAAGTTTTCTATAAAGAATTCAGCATCTTTTTAATAAAGCCTGAGTGTACATTTATATAAAGGAATTGAAATAGGCTTGTCAGGGCAGCATTATTTCATCCATAACAACATTTTGAGGTGTAATATTAATACAGTAGTTTTATTTCCTTTTTATTAAATATAAATTAGATCTAAAATATTTCCTTTCTATTGGATACAAAAATAAAATAATTTTATATTTAATAATACAGCACTAATATAAACAATAAAATATTTCTATTGATATAATTATTTTAATTCTTACTATTAATATATAATAACAATCTAATACTAACTATCTAACCTGAAAATTGTACACTATAATTTATAAATTGCTAATGGCTACAATTTAATATTCATATTTATAGAACAAAATAAAAATTAACATATCTGGATTTAGTACATTTATTTAGTTAGCTTGTTCTGAGAAAGAATGAAAAGCAAACATGCAACAGCAAACAACTCAATCTTCAAGGTTAGAAATCTACAGGGCAAGGTTTGAACACACAAATGCTTCATTGATTACTGATGTTAAAAAGTAAAAGTTCACCTCTGCCCAACACAACTTCTTCTTGGGTAGTTTCTGTTCCAAAAGCTCTCACTATTAAAATTTTACAGTTTTATTAAAATGATAGTTTTATCCTATTGCCATTCTGTGTACCCACAAACACATACCAAATATTTGTAGAATTCAGGCAACGCAACATCTTAACATTTTAACCCACTTTACCTTCTGTTTTTCAACTTCATCTTCATCTTCTGAGGTACTTTCTACTGATTCTGGCTTCTTCTTTAAACCTAAGTGCAAATACAGGACATGCACACGTTCATACAAGCTTATGCATGAGGGCATAATTTACCTATGGCTAGAACCTCTCAGTACATCTCATTTTGTTGCAGTCAATATTTACATGTCAGATGTGGGAAAAAGCTGGAAAATTAAGATAAAATAAGTAGAACTAAAGCGATAAAAATGCACGGAGTATTTGTTCAGTGTAAGGAAACAGCAATATTCAAATGGCATAAAAAAATCAACAAAAAAAATCAGGCAGAAAACATGGTTTTTCATGGCATCTTTCAGAGAGCAGTAGAGAGAAGTATCACAACAGTGCAGGCAAACATGTGACATCACCCCACTCCCAGAGTGTTTTGTCATGACTGACTCTGTTCAGCCTGAATATTGCTCTGATGAAAGTCTCCTACTCTCTTAGCATTTAGATCCACAGTGATTAGACAGACATAATGCGCAGGAACAGCACAAGACATGAGTCAAATGTAACTTTTAACGAAAACAGAATCAAATTATTCTCTTTGGACTGCCTGTAGATCTTAATCGAGAAGGAGCAGGAAAAGCAGAAGGTTTCCTGACCTGAACCACATGCTCTGACCTTTGAGCTTGGAATTACATTCCCAGGCAGTTCCCTGCCGCCCACTGGGGGTACTCTTAAGGAAAATATTTGGCTTCATTTTGTTAAGCCAGGTTTGTACTCAGACTAGAAATACAGACATGCCAGAAACATGTCAAGTTATATCACTAAGGATACTCTGGAACAGGCCACGTTCCTTGAGGAAGACTTTTTTCTCCCTTGACTATTCTCTTGATTATTTTGACATGGATTCCAAGCTGGAAATGGATTTCCAGAGGAAACAAACCACCACCACCAAAAAAATAAACTATCCAGATGTGCAATGTCATCAGCTCCAAAACTAAACTCTTGATTTAGTGGTTCCAGAAAACGTGCAGGAAAATCAGATTTACATGTAATATTGTTACCTAAACTACACAATTTAAGTGAGTGTGTAGCAGGGAGAAAGAAATGTCTTCTGTAAGACTTCAACAATCTTTTTTATCTTCCCAGAAGTGGCTAAAGTAGGGAAAAGGAAACAGGGTGCAGAGATATGAACTGGAGACAATTATATGAGGAGTTAAATCAGTAAATCATTTTGCCTTTCCACACATCCCCTAAAGAAAGGCCCCTCGAGTCACCTTCCCTCATCCTTCACTCCATGTGGAACCACAGAAGTGAACAGAGCTTATCTTTATGGGTTCAAAGTTTTCTGTGGCTCAAAGGGGGCTGAACCAGGAGCTGGTATCAAACTCAGCTCTTCCATATGAAAAGAAATAAATGAATAAAATCTTTATTTCTTACTATGACAATATGCAGCCAATAAAACCAGCGTTGGACCTAAAAATCACTCTCAGCACTCAAAAATTTGTTGTCATATTGAAAAGTTTGGTTTCAGAATTCCCAAACCACATAATTTTCTGTCTTTTTCACATACTCCTACCACAGTCCCTCTTCTCACGCACACTCTGGAATGCCCCCCACCTCCTCTTTCAGTTTCAAAAGCCTTTCAAAGACACACAGTAAATGAATCTTTTCATGTATTTTATTTCCCAAGTACAGGTTCTACAACTATATTGAGATTTTGCTGTTAACCTCAAATGTGCCCACAGTCCTACTGCTCCCTTCCAGCTTTAAAAAGCCATTAGTTCCTACTTATATAATAAATTAGACCATGAGAAGGCATCAAATGGTTTGGAACCTGTAGGAGTTACAATAATGTGTGAAGACCTTTTCCTCAAAGAAGGATCAACAGAAATTATGTTTAATAGCCTAATATGTTCTGAAACTATTCAGTGAGCTCCAAAAGCAGGACATTGCTCTCATTTTAATAAGCAATTACACTATTGAGCTATTAATTTTCCAACAGTTTAAACTACAGGAGTCATTCTGCCTCCCATGAACGTTTTCTGAGACCCCACAGAAACTGATGCAGCGAGACTGAAACTGGCCAAGCCAAATCCAAGTTTTCCAATGCTTTTTGAAACACCATGGGCATCAGTGTAAAATGAAAGAGAAAAATTATTTTTTTCTTGACAATATAAACCTAATATCAAGCCCCTGAAATACAACATCAAGGCTTATATATACATGACATTTTAGCCTGTGGCACTATTAAAAACCATATGAAAACTGTGAAAAGTAGGCGGTGTCATGAATTTCAGGAGTGCTGATGTGCACACACCTGCACCCTGCACAGACACCCCCTGGGCACGGCAGGCACATAGAACTCACTCTGCCTGCCCTCTCCCAAGATGAAGAACCCAGTGTATTGATCACTGCCTGCTTCACAAAGTTATCAGTAACAAAGACATACCTGAGGACTCTATGCTTGAATGGACCTCCCATAATTTCCAGTTCTCCTTTCACAGCACTCAAAGGTGTTATGCCCTTTGCATGTTACAGCCAGTGCACTGCAAAACCCCAGCAGCACCACTGCCTGCTCAGCTCCTGCACTGGTGCACATGAGTCTGCAAACACACCCTGTCACGTGCTTTTCCAGCATGATTAAAATAATCTGAGTCAGTTTAAGGAGAGAAACTTCAATCTTTCAGGGGAATTGTGGAAGGCTTATAAAAAATTATGGGCATTCAAGTTATTGCTGCCTCTACCCTAGATACAAGGTTGGCAGAGTTACAGCAGAGTTCCCCCACTGGATAGGCTCTCTGTGCTTAAAAGCAAACCCAGCTATGAGACAGAGGTTGTTCTGGGAAAATTTGGTGAAAGCCGAAGTTGTGCTGTGTAATTACCATTAAAACATCACTTGGCTGGTAGCCAACCACTGCACCCTCCCTTTAAAACCTCTCCAGAGCTAAGTATGCCCTGGTTTTCTCCTGTATCTCAGTAGAATATCAGAAATCTTGGAAACAAAAGCTTCACTTTTCTTAACCCTTATGTCTATTTTACTATCCTCACAGACTCCACAAACATTAAAGTCTATTCTCCAGGCTATGGAAAAGATGTAAGAATGTGCAGATACAACCATTCTCTGTTGAGCTCCTCCCTGGCACAAAGAACTTCTGACATGCAGAAGGAAACATTTTACCACAGATTTCACACAGAATATCAAACATCATATGAGAGTACCTAGATAATCTTGTAATTGAAGAAAAATTAAAAAATTTGGTGAAAGGAATGGTATCTTTACAATGAGTTATTTCAGAGCCCATGCATGAGTCACCAGGAAAACATGGCAGAAAAAACCCAGCCTAGCATTACATGATTGTGGTGTTTTTTCTAAAACTTGGACAGGACTCACCCTACTGTTCTGTATTTCAGACTATTAAGACATACACATAAGCACACAGTCATCCAAGTTTTGTTTTTTAATTATTTACTTCCTCCTAACAAAATTTCAAACAATCAGGTCAGAAGCCTGTCCTGGCTGGTATCACATTAAAAGGGATTTACATTTTTAAATGGAACTTGGATCTGCACTGCTATGCTCAAAAAAGCGCCCACCAAAACAATATTTGCAAATGTATTGCTATCTTCTTTTTGTTTGTTTTCTTCTGTCTTTTATTTCTTCTTTTAATGTACTTTAGTATAAATCACCCTTAGGTTTTGGTTCCCAAACACATGGGATGCCAGGAACTCACCATTATTGATTTTAACCAGCAAGATCACACTCAAAATAAATTTGCTGTTACCAAAGCAAAAGTTAATTTACTAATTAGACTAATTAGACTAAAAAGCTTTTAAAAATGGTATCCTCAAAATTTAAACTGAGCAAGTTATTTCCTAAAATAATACATTTCACTAGTTGGGTTTCTAAGGAGCCAAGAGCACGGTAGTGAAAATGCGTATCAGACTAAGAGAAAAGTGATTTCTCCTGAAAGACAACTTTGTTTATGATGCAAAAACACTTCACATTTTTGTAACTGACCCACATTTCAAAAGGACCCATATATATCTGGCTCTTCCTATATAAAAGGAAACAGACTCCAAAAGCAATGGAGTCCTTTTGTCTGGAATATTTAGGGGACCAGCTTCTTTTTAACAACCATCCCCAGAAACTGGTGAAAGCCAAGAGAACACTCCCTACCATTCCACATATCACAATAGGCATCATTTCACTAGAACAGCAATTTCAGGCAAATGACACCTCCTTCATTTAATTCTGAACTTTCTGTCTCGGCATTTACTCCATCCTGGCTTTGTTTTGAAGGCTCAGTATTTAATAAAAGGGCAGGTTTACTCCAGAAGTCACCTGTCTTGACTCACCTGTTTTCTCAAATTCTTCGGCAAAATATGGGTCATTGAGATCAACGTCAGGTGGAAGTTCATCTTCACTCTGTTCCCTCTCAGCAGCAGCCTGTGACAAAGCACAAACATTATTTCAATGTACATCAGAACTTCAGTTTCACTGGAATTAGATGTTCCTTCTGTTAGTATCTATGAAGAAGAAAACTGAAATACTCTATGTGGAACACCATAAACCCAGAACACCCTAAAAATTGCTAGTAAAGACAAATCAACAATTTCAAACCTGTTTCACACATTTAAAGCTTTTTATGAGGTCTACCCTCGAAGTGAGATGCATCAGCTAACCATTCCTAAAAATTAGAACATCACAGCACTGTTATGCCCTCAATTTGTGTTCCACAGAAGTTCTTTGTGGGCAAAAACTTCATTTTGTGGTCCAAATTTCAAAAAGACTGAGCTTGGATTTAGAAGAACAGAATTTATTTGCCCCTTGGCTTAATTTATCTGCCTGAACAAAAATATTATGCTAGAAAAAGTTGCTCTGCTACTAACACTCCTGCTTTATTCAGGTTTAAGAAGTTACTCATCAAATGCCAGTTAAAACTAGTGCAGAGGCTTAAGTCAGAGCATTGAGATTATTCTTGCAAACATTAATTTGTAATATATTCAGAGTGATTTAAGAACTTAGGGAACCCAGATTCTGCATGCCACATGCTTTTTTTCCTAGCATTTGCACAAATATTTCATTTATCCGCCTACTCCTGCACAGGAGGTGTCACTTCTCCATTACTTTCCACATGTGAGAAGCAACAGTAATTTTCACATTAATGTGAGGCTGGTTTGTTATTTATACACAAAGCTGTTTACCAAATTTGCTCCTGCAATTTGAAATGTGAATAGTTCTTTGTGGCTATTAATTCTTTGCCATTACAGCTTTGGCAAACAAGCCTGTATTATTTTAGCCTCAGAATTTCCAAAACCACAGTTATCATTCTCATCACAACTTTAAACTGATATGCACAACAGTATCAAAAAGACCCTTATGCATTCAAAACGCAAATTAAAGCCCATTGTTATTATGACTAATTTATCTTTAAAGAAGCACAGGTAGGTAAACGAAGTTTTGTGTAACATCCTGAACATCATTTGCTCTGTAGGCTTGATGAGATACTCCCAGTCTTTCCACATGAGTGACCACTGCACAGTCTAACCTTAAAATAGTGCTGGCAGCTATACCACTTTTTATTTCGTTTATCCAAAACAAACAGCACCAGCAGCTTCAGAAAACAAACAAAACAACTCCCCAGGGCCCTCAAGTGGCCAATATAAACATCACCTTTTTCTTTTTTTTAAGCATTCTTTTTTCTTTCTTCTTCTCTAGGTATTTTTGCCATGGAGTCAGGTTATCCTTTCCTTCCAACCTGTTTTTGACCATTTCTTCAGCAGTTTCTTTGAGGCCTAGGGGAAAAAAAAAAATCAACCCATAGTAAATTAAAGAAATGAGATGAACCTGAATTTTTTTAAATCAATTATTTTCTTCTTTGTATATGAATAACCTAGTTTTTCTTCAACAAGCCTGTGAAAACAACAGAAATATTGCTTTAAACAACTTCTTTATGAAGAAGATCACTTTACAGGATGTGTTTTGTCAAATAAAACCGTACAAGAGCCAAAAGAAGAGCTTCCTTATGTGGTTATCTGATTCCCAGCAGTTTTGCTGTTCCTTGGAAAGGTCTCCTCTCCACATATTAGACTGTGCAGTTTACAGATGCCACTTTTTGAGAAACAGAACGAACAACAGACATACACAGAGCCGCTGTATTTAATGTACCACCCTGGCAGGAGGCAACAACTGAGCAAAAAAGGATTTTTCTCCTACCTGCAACTCCTTGCTTGATGCACTACATACTTCTTTTCCTTTCAACTATCCTATAGGGAACATCCTCTCCTATGAAATGACTGAAGTATCTTGGGAGTTTGGAGGAATCATGTTCCTGCTTCCTCCTCCAAGTCTGGTATTTGCCAGCTCTTCCTCAATTCTACGTGTTCTCATTGTCTCCCTTCAGCATTCCCTTCTTGCCACTCCAGACCAGCCCTCACCTGACCACATCCTACTCTCCCACCTCTCATTCCAGTTTTATTGCTCAGGAATCACACTCGGACCTCTCCAGATGTCCTAGATCCCATTCTTTCTCAGGTTTCTCAGTTTGCCAGGCACTGCTCCTTCCAGTTCCTTCCAGGAGAAAATGGGCAGCTTTCATGGACAGTCCTACCCATCCCCAGAAGGACAGGCAGAACATTTTTCTGGAAAACTGCAAACACCAATCCCTGTCCCTGTGCTTGCTGACACTCCAACAGTGATTCCAAGGCTGGAGAGCTGATTACAACATGTCTGAAATACGATGTGTGGACAAGATCTAAAATCATATTAAACCGTAGAATCACAGGAGGAAAAGAGAGGAGCAAAAAGAAGATAAAGGGTCCTTCTACTACCCTGGAAACATGACAGAATTAACTGTAAGTGGAAAACTCTTAGAGCCACAAAAATTTGGTGCTAAACCAGCAAACAAAACAGAGCCACAATAAAGGAAGGATAGTGCATAGGTTCACTAAAAACGTGCCATTAAGAAACCCTCTCATACAACAAGAACAAACATTTAGTTATCTCCAAAATCAATGAAAGCAGAGTCTCAACTTCCCAGAAACTGAACTACTATAACTTTGGATACTATTTTGGAGTATATTTATGGAAAAAATTACTGGTCAAGTGGCAACCTTGTAGATTCTCTCTGAAGGTATTAAGCAAGAATTAAAAAGTATATGTCACATCTCTAGAAGAAGAGAGACCCTTGAGAGAGATCTCAAAGGAGGTTACAATATTTCTGATTTATTTGCCTGGAAAATGGAATCATTTGATCCATCTGGCACTGAAGGACTTGGAGGAAAATCCAGCCCTTTCTTGTGGTATTTGGCAGTCTCATGAAAGGCATTAGAGTTTCTCCACAGATTAGAATGGCTTGGAAACTACTGTCCAGACCACTTCCCGAGAATAAGAGGGTATTTAAGTGGTCAAAAGGATTTTGATTGCAGAAGGGGAAAGGAATTGTCTACTTTAGGTAGAATTATTAGCTGACCATAGAAAGGGATAATTTATACCCTTATCAATATGATTTTTTAAAAAATAAACTAATCACCTTGATTTCATTTGATCTTCACAAAGAAGGGCAAGAAAAGACGAAAAGGCCATCTTTAATAACATACAACTAAAGCATGCTTGAGCTACAGGATTAAATGTGTGGTAAATCCTTAAAAAACTGAAGTACACTTTTGCTCAGAGAGGGAGGCTGGGTAGGCCAGAATTTTTAGTTCTCTAAACACTCTATTTTTGACAACCTGTGGAAGTTTAACAGCCTGCAACTGTCCCAGTTATTAGAGGCTGAGAAGATAAATTCCTGTTCTCAGGAAAGCTAAACAAGAAAGTTCATCTTGCCTGTAAAGTCTCCCCCTGTTGCAGGTGGGTAAAAGGAATAGCAGGTAAATACTCTGCTCACATTAGTCACCCCTAAAGATAAAATGTTAAGTGAACAGAGTTTTCCTAAGACAGTGTAAGTCCCAGAGAGAGCCCCCCACACGTGGAGCAGCTGCCAGGTGTGAAGAACTGCAGTGCTGAGCCCCCACACGGCCCAGCACACGCTGCTTTGGGCTGCAGGAGGTGCCCCAGGGGACACACTAAACAATGATCCAGGTGGAGAGATATATTCCATAGGAGAGCATTTCTGTGCTCTACTTAATCTCCAACAGCACACAGTTGCACTTGACAGAGACCCGATTGCCTTCCATTCTGTTTCGGATGAAAACAAATCTGAAATTGTCCTTCAAGCCCAGCTAAATATTTATATCTCCTTCTTCCCAAAGGAAGAATTTTTAGGTCAAATAAAAAAAAATCCCAAACCTGGCTGAATAGCATCAAGAAATGAAGTTGTGGTCTTTTCCCCCTTCACTTTCTAAAGGGAGCTTTGGGAGCTGGATAAGGATTCGTAGTAATTGTTGCTTAAATCAGATATGATTAAGAAAACAGATGGATGCTTAAATATAACACTGATGATGTGCCTAGAAAAAACAGACCAAAGAGAGTTGGAACTACATCTAATTTATTTTTGCTGGCACTGGGGTTTATTTAAAACTATTATGATTCAAGAATAACTGAATCATTCACAAAGTATGCTTTCTATAACCATGTGTAAATATCTGTGCCAAAACTCAATTTTTTATATTAATTCAAATCTCTGCCTTTCAATTGAAAAACTTCCGAGATTTAACTGTTGTAATTCTTCTGTGTATTAAACATTTGGGCAGGAAGAAGATTTTGCAATAAGTCAAGCACATTAAAGCAGAGCTTGATAATAAAAATATTTCAACAGACATAAACTAGTTCTGAAAAAAAAATTTAAGGAGCCTTAAGAGATTACAACAAAAACTGTTTTTGAATGCCCAGAATGCTCCAACTGAACACAATTAAATTGTTTTGGAATTTAAATAAGCACATTTGTTCAAGAAAAAATAATAACTAAGGTACCTCTGTCCCATAAGGAAGCACAGCCCTGACTGTGCATATATTGCCAGAGCTATTAACTACTGTTCAGCGTGTGCTGACTATGCTCCACCATAAAGGAAGACATATATATATATACATGAGTATCCCTTTCAGGTGTGCAGGACCTCCCCTCCAAATGCTGCCTGAAGTCAGTAAGGGCTGAACTTTTGGCTCAAAGGCAAAATTAAAACACTCCTGTTCACTTTCAGGACAAAGCCACATGGCAGGGGTTAACAGCCAGGAGTGGCATTGCTGACCTCAGGGAGCTGAATGGTCTCTACCAGAGGCAAGTGAACTCTTCTATGACTTCCAGAACCTCTGCTCTTGGATAATCACCTGATTTTTTTCAGGGTAAGAAATGAGAAAACATTGACCTACACTGCAAAATCATGGTGGCTGAATTAATATAAAATACTACAATGTAATATTGCAATGTAAACTTCATTGTGCCACCATGCCCATTAAACCCAGTATCATATGAACAAACCTGACCCAGTGCATGGACATCCAGCTGAATTTGGACAATGTCAGTCAAATTTATCAGGATAGGAGGGTTTTGTTTGGTTTGTTTGGGGTTTTTTCCATCTTTGCCTCACAAGAGATGAAGATATAGCAAAAGTCTTAGGAGCCCCACATGGAGATGCAGTAAGGAAGGGGTTGGGCTAGATGTAGTAAGGAACAAATCCAATTTTAAGTCACGTTCCATTGCAAAAAACAGGGAGCCCGTGGATTAGAGAACTGGATTCCATCTCTCCTACAGTGAATACTCCATTTCTACTGGATGTGAATGTAATTTAATTGTAACATGCAAGGCACAGAGTTAAGAGGGAGAGCCTCTCAGAAAACTTCTTGCTCTCCCTGGGTAAGAGAGACTAAAGAAAGTTGCCTTTGGTCTCTCTGAAAACAATTCTCCTCCTAAAATGAATGGTTTGCTCCACATTCCTGACTAAGTCCCCACATTCAGTTGCTTAGACTTTTTAGAATTTACAGAACTTCCTTCATACAATTTGCAAGATTCTTCAGAAGACAATGTATAAGCAAACAAAACCCAATCCCAAATATGCTTTCCAAACCAACATAAAAGATGGTAGCTTTAAACTACATATAAGTAAAAATACATATAATTACAGAACACATTCGTAGTAGCCATTAGTTCCGCTGTGGTTTCCACCTTCAATCTGGAAGGTGGCAATAAAAATCCTGTAACAGATACCCACATATGAAAACTCTTTGGCCTTGAATGCTCAGTGACAGAATGAATTAACTACTGAGCAAAGAACAGCACAAATGCAAGTACTGACACGCTGTGGACAGATCGAGTACGACGCTGTGTCAGCAAACACTTGTCCTGTTGTGCATGATACAGCTTTTTCTGAAATGTTTTAGGAGAAATCATGCCAGGAAATACTGGAATTATATACTTCAATTATATTCATTGAAAGCACACAACTATATTTAATGCCGGTGTATCCTTTCAGATACAGATCTCATAAAGAAATAGGAGTAAAACTGTTCTGTTCAGTCCATTTCAGTGAACCACTACACACCAAAATATTTAAAAAGGGCGCATTTATATTCACCAGAAGCTATCGAAGTGAACTCAGAATATCATTAGAGTAAGTGATGTAATTAGATATGGATTCCTAGCTGGACTTAACCCATCAGTGGTGAAGAGGCTGGATTCTGGTATGTCTCTAGCCCTGCTATTTACAGTAACAGATCAGGCTGTGTGCTGGCATAGCCTGTACCTGCTGAGCCAATACAGCACCTTGCTGCTCCCACAAAGGGCATGTCATACTTCTCTAGTCTTTGGGCTGCATCATTTAACCCTCTGAACATTCACCGACTGCTTCCATTTGCCTATTTGTCTTGCTCGGTGGAAAGGATTCAGATTTTTAACACTTTTCCAGTGCAGTTCTGTCATTTCAGCAAGTTCAGCCTGCAAAGACACCTACCAAGTGCCAGGGCTGGTTCAGGCAGTCAGAATGAGCTCTGGGCCAGGATCAAGGAGGGAATGCCACAAGGATTCCTTTGTGGAGGTTGTGAGCTGTTACACTGGCTCCTTACACCTCAGGGAAAGCACCCACCCACAGACAACACAAAAAAATTCAGCCTCAATGTTTTATCACCATAAAATAAAAAAAGAACAGGTTTTTGGATCTCAGGATGAGTTCTGCTGGGATGCCATATGGTGAAAATACCTTTTTAAATTTCCAGATGACAATCTGGATGTCACTATCACTCAACGTCTCTTCCTGGTGGCTTGCTTTCTTCCAGAGCAGTCTCACTGGAAGGTCAGATTTCTTCCTCCTCTGTTCCCCCAAATCTCTATCATAATGGAAGCAAGGCTTTCAAACCATTCTACTCTAATTTTATGCTATGTTAACAAATCATACTGGTTTTCATTTTTAAAAGTGTAGGTGTGTTTTATAATTCTGTGGCAAACACATGTATTCTATCTTTAAAAAGTCTATAAAGTGATGAATGAAAAAGCAAATACAAAAAAAAGAACAACTGGAGAAAAAATAATCTACAAAAAGAAACTTAGAGCTGAGGAACTGAGTTCAATCATGTTATTTCTTCTATTTCCCTCATTCTAATCAATCTGGATTTCAATTTATGGGGGAAAAAAGGTTTGTTTCTCCTACAAATTCAGCACCTTACACTATATCCCTGTTAGAAGGCCAATACTGCATATCCTCCCACGCAGGAAAAGAAAATAAAGCTTACCTGGAACCCATTTAATCTCCATTCCTATATCCTTCTCTTCCTGTTTTTTCTCTTTTTCTTGAATACTTTGCAAAAGTTCTCTGTACTTGGCAATTTGCTCTTCATCATCTTTTTGGCTTTTCCTCGGTTTGTCATCTTCCATTTCATTAATTACATCACCATCTAAAAAGAGAGGAGAACCATCACAATCAGCCTCAAAAAAGTGATCAATCCAAGTTTGTATATAGCAAACACCTCCTTAGATGAAATAAAAATAGTATCTGAAAAGACAAAAGAAAATTTGTTCAGCAAAGGAAATCCCTGATTGGACACAACATCTTTCACAGTAAGTTAACATTATTAGTTTCAGAGTCCCTTATGGCAGAGTAGTACCTAAATCTCAAATAATAGTGCCGTAAAGCATTTTGAAAACAGAATACTGCATTTTAACAAACAAACTTTGCAAGATTCTGTAACAAATAATTATTCAATGCTTTCATCTTCAGTGACTTGCCGAATTAACACATGAAACAAGACAGGAAAACACAAAGAAAATGTGACTTACAATAAGCTTTTAAATCAATATTTCAGAGAGAATAAGTTTTAAAGAAGCTTCAGCTCCATGGATTGTAGAAAACCAGGTTTGGGGCAGGCTCCTTTTCCTCTGGTTTAGCAGCAAAGCTGTGCTTCCCACAGTAGTGAACTGCATGGACAGCACAACTGGTGTCTAGAAAGACGTATCGCAGTTCAGGTCTGGTTTTTGCCTAAAGCTCAGATGTGACACTGTTCTTTTCCACATCCCATCAGTGTAAGAAGCCTGCTGTTGGCTGGAAGCTGAAATCTCTACTGTTCATAGAATCACAGAATCATTTAGGTCGGAAAGACCTTTCAGATCAAGTCCAACCATTAACCCAGCTCAGCCAAGCCCACCACTAAACCATGTCCCTCAAGTGCCACATCTACACGGATTTTAAACACCTTCAGGGATGGGGATTCAGCCACTTCCCTGGGCAGCCTGTTCCAATATCCACAGCCTTTCCCTCATCCACCCTGCCATAAAAGATGAGTTGAGTCAAGCAGGACCTGCCCCTCACAAGCCTGTGCTGACTGGGCCAGATCCCCTGGTTATCCTGTATGTGCCATGTGATGGCACTCAAGTTGATCTGCTCCATGACCTTCCCTGGCACCAAGGTTGGGTTGACAGGCCTGTAGTTCCCTGGATCCTCCTTACTGTAGATGGGAATTACATTTGCTAACTCCCAGTCACCTCCCCAGTTATTCAGGACTGCTGAAAAACGATGGGAAGTGGCTAAGTGAGCATATCTGCCAGCTCCCTCAGTACCCTTGTGTGTGTCTAAGTGGTGTAGCAGGTCACTGACCATTTCCCCTTGGATTATGGGGGCTCCATTCTGCTCCCTGTCCCTGTCTCCCAGCTCAGGTACCCAGAGAACAACTGGTCTTACTGAGGCAAAGAAGGCATTTAAGTATTTAATGAAGCCTTCTCCTCATCCCTGGTCACTATGCTTTCCCCTGCCTCCAACAAAGGATGGAGTTTCTCCTCAACTCTCCTCTTACTGCTCATGTGTTTATAGAAGCAAGTTTTCTTGTCTTTTAAGTTCTAGCTGGGCTTTGCCCTTCTAATTTTCTCCTCATGACAACCTTGCTGTCCCCCTGAATTGCCTGCCCCTTCTTCCAAAGTTCACAAACTCTCCTGTCTTTCCTAAGTTCCAGCCAGGCCAGGCTCCATCTCATGGGAACACTCAGCTGCAGCTGCTTCTCCACTGTCCTAGTCCGAAGCTGAGATCTAAGAGGGAAGCATCTGCTCACACAGATGGCAAAATGCAATTCTGTTTTGAAGACGTGAAGAAAAATAAACCATTTTGTTGTTTCTTCCTCCTGGTGTCCTGTGAAATGAGAAGCTGTACTGCATGGGAAGTGAAGAAATCCCTAAGCTAAGGAAGGCTCCCTTAAAACTGGATAAGCACTGGCTACTGGTTTGTATTTCTCACTGGTTCGCCAGGAGAAATTTAAGTGGCATTCTCCCCTTTAGATAAAACTTGCATTTGTCTTGTCAAAACTGAGTTTTCAAACAAATGCGCAACGTGGCCTTCAAAGGAACTGTAAGAGCTTTTAGTTCTGTAGGCAAATAGAGCACATTTGACAACAGCTGTGAGAAAGGAAAGTGGGCTGAGCATGTTCTCTTAAGTTTGTTCAGAGTTCAAATAACCTTGTCAGCAGCTTTCAAGCATCACACTGTATTGCACAACATCAGGAACCACCCTCTGCTGGAAATTAAGGCAGCAGTGCTTTCTGCCAACAGCTTGTTCAAAGGCTTTCTGAAGAAAACACACAAACAAAACACAAAGTTCTGCTGCATTAACAGCTGCACTGCAAGAGACACACAATCAACCTGGGCAGGAGAAAGAGGAAAAAGCTGCTGAAATTTAGAGTATAAAGTACAAGTATAATCTTACTGTTTTCAAAGGAAAGTACTAACAGAAGAGCTAAGAGATTTAAAAAGGAGAAGGTTAAAATCCTGAGGCTGGTCAGAAACACTCCAATACAACAATTTGTGGGGGCAAGTTTGTTTTTAAAAGCTGAAATTAAAAAAGACTATAATCAAATGCAGAGGTTCAATATATTAAATTGGTGATTGGCAGTTCTTGTAATCACAGGATTGTGAAGAGATTGTATTCTAACTTTAAGAAGATTATCTTACAGTAACTGAGCAGATGATCCCTTTTATTTTCTAAACTCAGCCTTAGAAATTAAACAGAGTAGAAAACCTATGGCAGATACAACATTTGACAAGAGGTTTGCTGCAAAGCTGTTTCCTTTAAAGCTGGAAAGATAAAATTCCCCCTCATGATTTAATGGCACAGCAGAAAATTCAGCTACTGCTTTGGATACTGATGGCCATACCATGAAAAACACTATATGGCTCAATTCTATCCAGGGTAGTTACTCAAATTCAGATAGATAGAAAGAAAAAAAAAACAACAAACCTTCCTACAGTGTATGTAGACCCACAGAATTAAAAATAAAAAGCTCTACACTGCAGTATTGAAGAAGCATGTCTGAGGTAGAGGTTATTGCACTGTACTACAGCATGCTGTGAAAAATTAAATGTGCTGACTCTCAGACTTGTGCCAAAATATAAGGACAAAGAAAATGCTGGGGTTTTAACCCCATTTTCCCCACATTCTCAGCATTCCCTCAACAAGAAGCTGTGCAAATTCCATTAGTTCATCCTAATGATAATAAGGAAAATCTAGAATTCGAGGTAATCAAGAGAAGCTTATTGAAAGCACATCAGAGTAGATGTCTTTTTGTAACATTTTTCAGGGAGAAAAGATACTGAAAAAAGAGAATGCAAACAGACAGGTAACAGTAAGTGGATGGCAACCATTAAATTACGGCTTTTTTGGGGTTTTTTCTTTTTTGCATTTCCCTTCAAATCTGTAGTCTGACCTCTTGTGTGCTGTGCACTGGATGCTGTATTCAATACCTGTATCAGTTGTACCAAGTTTCTGATAATTCACAGAAAGAAAATAACCAGGTTGTGGTATTTCTGTTCTGAAATTCCCACTCATAAAATGCTAAATTCTCTTGATTCTTCTTTACAGAGACAATATTAAATAATTGCATGCTCCACTTCTGTCACCTTCCATGCCTCAGCCTTCTCTAACAGTTCTAGCAAATATAAGCACATGTGAATACTGCTCACTATTGAGAGAGAAAGGAAGGCTGTACTGTCATCTGATAAAATGCTATATACGCATTTGAACTTTTATATGTTGTCACAGTTCTTGCACCAAATGTATTTCAGAATTGTAACAAGATTTAATTAATGGTCTGATCTTATTTAACATGAAGCACTAATGTTAGGTCCCTTCCAACTCAGGATAGTTTATCATTGTGTGATCATACCATCAAGACCAGCTAATTAAAAATACACCTATGAAGTATTTTGTCATACAGTCTGTTCCAGTATCCATGTGCTGTGCAAAGCAGGACAGCACAAAAGATGTTGCTCTTGCAAAGATTAAAACAAACTCTTGCAAAAGTTAGAAGTTTAGACTTAAACCCCATAATGCTTGCTTTGAAGCATATCTAAAATGCCATACACTGGTGCTGATGGTCAAAATAGCAGTTATGGGCTGGATTTGGTGAATGCCACAAACACTTCCTGGCTGCACTGGATGCACCCAAGTAAGAGAAAATTCAGGAGCAATGTAAAGGAGATACTTTGTGCTAGGAACCACAACACTGCAGGCCACCAAAATACTTGACATTGCAAAACTGTTGTATAACAGTAATACTAACATTCAAGATGCACATATTTTAAGTTGAAAAATTCCATTAAAAACAGATTAGGGCAGGCCAACAAAAACCTGTTGATAAATAATACATTTTGGTAAGTTTAAAAAATATGAATAAAGGTCCAGGACATTTTTTCCCTCCTTATCACACTCTTACATTTCCATTCAAGCAGCTGACATTGATTTTTCCCATTTGTGCACAGTACCACATAATTCTGCTGGATGGAATCCTAACAGATGGGATCCTGTTTTGTATCACAGGATGGAGAAAACGTCAGGAACACATTCAAGACATGACAACATAATTCCTCTATTGATAACTGACTTTTCAAAACATCATCAGAATCTAGACATTTCCAGGTTTAAAATTTATTAGTGTGCTAAGATCACTTTAAGGTCAATATTTTTGCCTTTCCAACAGTGGAATTTTGCTCAATAAAATATCTGAAGTGTTGCTCACATAGATACTTGCTTTCATCACTGCCCTGTCACAGATGCTGTTCTTTAACATAATGGTCACCTTGTATGTGATAGAAGAATTCTTCCCCCTGCACCTCCTGCTCCCATTTCCATTCTTCACTGAAGCTCCCAACTGTACAGTTTGTGAGTTTTTGTGTAAGATGAGAAACAAATGGACATGAACCCTGCCAAGATATTGCCAAGCTGAATTTGCTGCCAGAAGATTTCCCAACTCTATAAACAGAAAAATCTGTAATGTTCTTTTCCATGCTCTGAGCTCACCTCTGATTGCAACAACCTGCTGTAATGCAGGGTAAATCAATTTTAACTCTGCTTGAAAGACCTGATTAAGGCTTAATGAAATTTTATTTGCCTTGTAATTTAGGCTGTATATATTATTGAAAGCATGATGAATTTTAGAATGGAAACAAGCAAGTTAAATCAGGAATTTACACACTGGTGCACCATACAAGGAAGATTTATGCACCTTACAAAGTTAGATGAAATTCTCCTTACATTCTTAAGAAGTACATGAATCAAAAAGCATTTTGAAAGATGTTACTGTTCACTTAGTCATTAACCACTTGACATTTCAAACTAGAACTTTTCCTCTGAAAAGGAAGCACTTCAAGTTCTATAATTTAATCTCAGAAACAAAAAGATTAAAGTAGGTATTGCCAAACTTGACAAAGAGATGTCAAGGTACCCTGATAAAAGAGAAAGATTGTTGGAGGAGAAATAAAAAAGCCAGAAAATTATTTTAGACTCAGAGGTTCAAGCTCCTATTGAGAAAGCAGCTATTCAGGGGCTCGGTCATTAGGATCAGTCCAAATCACCTACCACTGGGTCATGTTTGATCAGTCTTACTCAGACTTCACAGAAAGGCAACACATCTTCCCTCACTCAGCACTGAATGAACAGAACAGCTACCACTTTCTCTGCATTACTCATTCAAATGTATGATGGAAAGCAACTTTAACAGATTTATCATAACAACAGTAAGGAAAATATACCTTGCTGAGGCATTTGGAGGATGTTTGAAATCCCTCAAACTATAATCATTATACAAACATTAATTACAGCAGGTAAAGAGATTCTGCAGCAGACAAACGAAAACCAGAGAGCTGGTTTAAAGCTAGGGTGACAATACTGAAGTCAAACTCTCACTAACAATCTTCTAAGTAAGATGAAACTCCAAATTCGGCTAACATACTCTACCTTCAAAAATCACATCACAATTCTGGGGTCACGTGTTTCCTTATCATGGATAAAGAACACTTGAAAAGTGCATTTATCTCAAACAAACAGAAAGAAATAAAGAAAAAAATAATGTCAAGGTCCAGGAAATTAAGGAACTCCACAGTTTCCATGTTAACAGACCTAACTTACAGATTTTTCCCCAAAGGTTTAGCATCTGTCAATCAGTCAATGTTCTCTCATCAAGCCACTTGTTTCCTAATTGAAAAGAGAGAGGAAAAAATGCCCACATGTTCCCTCCAGTTTCCCTCCACCTTTAGGTCACACACACACAAAACGTAAGCACACACCACTTTCAGAGCTGTTTAGCTCTGGAGGAAAGGCAGGTTATTTTCAGAGCAGAACCTGAACACAGCTTTTATACAACAAGCATGACATTGGCCTTGTAAAAGATGACATTCTAAGCATTTTCTGGAGATACAGAATTTAAATCTTTAACTCCCGTTCAAAACACTAGAGATAATGACTCTGTGGACAACATTTATTACCAAAGTACCTTGCTGCTGTTCTTCCTCTTCTTCACTTGATGAAGCCAAATAGGCTTGGAAATCCATGTCAAGAAGCTCCTCTTTGTTAAAAGTTCTGCTGAGTGATGTTACTCGTTCGTGATCTGTCTCATCCCATGTGATATCTACCTTAAAAAGAAGAATGTCAGTTGTAGAAGCTGGAACACTAAAAGTTAACATTGTAACACTGAATTTTAGGGAAAATTATTTGATACCAGCAATATAACTATTTTAGTAAAGCTCTCTACAATAATTAGTTATAATAACTGTTTATTAAAATAACTTTAATTGTAACTTTTATGCATTTATTCCGTGGTGAGTTTCAAGGAGTTTGAGCTACATAAAAAACTTCCTCATGCACCGAAGACTTCTGTAACAGCAGGTCACACAACACAAAACCCCCCTGTAAGCCAAATTTCCCTTTGTGGCAGCAGATACTGGTGTTGAAGCAGCCACCAACCCCTCTCTTTTCCTATTCCAGCCCAACTCACTCCTGGAATCACGCACGGATTGCAGTGGGGACAATGAAAGCCTTTGCGCAACCGCACCCTCAGCCGGAGCGTGAAACAGATCTGAGTGAAAAATGACCCAGCACAAAGTACTTATTTCTCAACTAATCCCTTCTCCAATCTGGTTCCATCATGGCCAGATGGAAGTTTTGGCTGTCAGTAAGACAGAGTAGGGGTGAATTGCTACCAGGAGGGGAAGCAACTGTTTAAGCCTGGCACTACCACCAGAAAGGCCTTAAGGACTTCCACATAAACACCCATTTCTGGCAAATTAAAAGATTTAACTGTGAATAACAAAGTTATTTCATGTGCAACTTTTATTAGTTTAAAACACAGTGTTTAGTTTGTAACACAGAAGCTGAACCTCATTTAAAATCCAAAACAGAGCTGCAACTTGTAGGCCCCTAACACGCTTAAACTTTTCAATGTGTTTGATGTCTTTATTTTGAAACAGCGGAGATAATCAGGAATCTTTTCCCCACTACATATATAATTTACAAGCTGACAGCAAAACTAAACACATTAGAAAAACATTATAAAAACATTGTAAAGATACCTTTGATGTCCCCATAGCAGCAGATGTGAAGTACTTTGGCTTATAAGCAGCTACGTTCACTTCTGAGGCTTCATCTTTTGGTTTATCATCAAATGTAACATTATCTGGAATAAACCTTAAGGGCAAATAAAACATGTTATTCTTCAAATACACTGGGAAATTTCATGGTACAAACAGTCTAAGCTTTTCATGAGCGTGGTACATCTGCATGAAAGAAATTGCTAAAATAAAAGGTAGGTAAGCCTGAAAAGGGAACAAAAGAAATGGACAAATATTCCACACATGTAAGATGAACAGCCTGGCTTCTGCATGGCTATTCCACATGTTTTCCATGTGTAACAACTCCCTGTTGGGAAGTAAATCAATTTTCACTCTTCTATAAACAGGGGCAGGGGTGGTTTTTGGGGTGGTTTCCTTTGTTCTAAGAGTCATCTTTTCAGGAAGCTTCATATTAAAAATTTTAAAAAGTGAGTAAAATAGAATTTGGAAATAGATAAGTAAAAAAAATTCAAAACATTTTAGGAAAGTCTGGTACATCTTCAAAATTATAATTAGTAGGGCAAAAAATTGCTAAAAAGACCAAGGTCATGGGTAACAACTGAAGAACTTGGTGTAAAAAAACCCCAAAAACCTTGGTACACTCTGTGAGATTAAAATTTAACAAAGCAGAAGATTAGGAAAATCACTGTAGGATTGAAAACAGCTGTGTCTGTTGTAAAACATTATCTTTCTATGCTTAAAATGATGAAAAGTTACATGTTCACTTGGCAAAGATCATCTTCTCCAAAATGGTTCAAAGGAAATGAATTAAGTTCCTCTAGAAAACGATTCAAAGTAAAAAACTTAACTCTCACTGCCTTCCAAGAGTGCCCACAAGACAGGCCCCAGCACACAAACAATGCTTCTGTCACAGCTTTTTATGATTTAGTAACTTTTCTGCTCAGACTGAAAAGCTCTTTTAGCAACAAAAGGAAATACTAACAATGAAGTAAGTAATAATTTAGAATCCTTTCTTCCCCAAACGTGACTTTTGAAATAGTAGAGCTTCAGCTCCTTCATAGGGGATAACATATCTATTGCAGCTTCACGACAACAGCAGCAATATTCCTGCCCTGTGGAAAGCAATCCTGAAAAAAATGCCACTTCTGGACTCTTGGGGAAAGAGAAAAAGGCAACAGCATGTTGGGTTTTTTTCTAAATCCTATCACTTTACTTATCAAAAGGTTGAAAATGCAACCGGAACATTTTATCTGGCTTTTCTGAAAATAATCGCTTTACGCAGAGACCCTCTCAAACTTCCCATATTCCAATAAAAAATGGCCAAAAAGAAGTAAAAAGAACCAAAGGGAAACCTAACAACTCCTTGCACACCCAATTTATTTTCGTATCTCATTTTGGTTACAGAATAAAGTCAATGCAATTTACTCCAAATTATTTTAAACTGCCTTTAATTCTCCCTCCCCAGCCCAACACGTGAAAATGTCACCAGTGCAGTTACCTCAGGTCTATGAAGGAACAGCTACTTTCAAATTCCAGTCCATCACATTCCTCATAAATTTTATTGGCTGTCTCAGGAGAATCACATTCTACAACTGCATAGAAGTATTTCAGGCGCTTAAACTGATATTCCCGCAGTTTTTCCCTATAAATCCTGCAGAAGTGGAGAAAACAGCACGGTCAGGTGAGCTGGCTTCTACAACTTTTTCATTGGCAAAATATTTTAATTCAACTCTTTAAAAACGTGCACCAATTAAACACTCTCCTAATCTTATGAGGAGATTAAATGTTAAACAGCACAAGGTTCCATCGGTATCTATAATATACAATATTCAGTTTTATTAAGTGTACAATTTATATATGACTCTGCTTCAGGATGCACCTTGACACACAAGTGAAGATGATTTCAGACTCTGCTCTAAGTCCATCATACGCTCCCTTGATGCACTAGAAACTTTCTTCAAAGCGATCTGCCTTTATTTTAGAAGCATCCAGATTTTCTAAATGCAGGGCAGTCCAGCAGAATGTATTGGACAAATACGGCCCCAGCCAGGCTGCCAAACATCTGGAAAATCTGGAAAAATATAAAAGCAAAACCTTTAACAAAAGCTAAAAAAAACCCCCACACAACAGAAGAAGACATGCCTGGAGAATGAATGGTAGGACTGAGGAGCTCAGCCTGTTAAGCCAGGACTGCAGCTCACAGCACTCAAGAAAGCTCAGTGTGGGAATTTTTGGCCTAAGTTAAGGTCCCTGTGCATTCACAGATAAGAATTTTGACAGTGAGCACCAAAGGGAGTTTGCTGCATCAATTTGTAGAGAAGCAATACTGTGTTAAGCTCTCATTCATTCCATTGATTATTCCAATGAGCTACATTTTAAGACTTTCGAGCTTGCTTATCAACAAGCAAATCTTCTCACGTTTCATCATGATGCATTTATTAAATGCACTGAAAATGAACTGGGGCCAGTCGCAAAACATCACTGGAAAGACTGAAAAAATTAAGGTGTCCACAGGAGATTTCCACATAAGAACTGGAAATAGGAGTAGATTGGGATTTTCCCTGAGAATTAAACATGTTATATCTCTCATTTAAAGATATAAATACCCATCATCCTCTGTGGTATTCTCTGGAAGCTCAAACAGTTCCACGGGTCCTTTTTGTTCTTCCTCTTTCAATCTCTCTTTTCCAAACTCTGAAGGATAAATCTACAAATATAACAACACAAAATTAGATTTTTAACTGTAGTGATGTAATTGTACACTAACCAGGAAAAAAAAATCTCACTAGGCTTTTAGACTTCCTGGTTTTTATTTAAAATCAGTTAACGGATTAATTCCATAAACTTTAGTACCATCCTAACTTTAATGTATGGAAAAGACAGTAGAATAAGCAAACTGCCTGCTAGAAATCAGTATATTTTGAGACAGATGAAGAACAACAGGAACCCTGACTTTGTTCATTCCACCGTGACCCTTTTCAGAAAGGGGTATCTTGACCAACATTTCTCAGAAAGCTGGAGGCACACACTAATAATGGAAAAATATAACTTAATTGGCCAGAAAACAACCAATTTATGAATAACTTAGAAGTGGTGAAAAACAGTAAATACTGTGCAATGGTAAGAGGAGTTGGAATGCATTTAGAAACAGCTAGGTTTAAGGTTGGGTTATCTACCATAAAGACCACTGAAAATTAAACTAACCAAGGAAATGTAATCTCCTCCTCCTAGACTTTGAGAACTTCACTACTATTCTCAGAAAAACAGCACTTGGAGCCAAGCTCATAAACATGAGAAATCAATGGCTTTGGTCTCTAACTCTACCAGATGCACACCCGTTACTGACAAGCAGCACATTAAATTCTAACACAGCAAGTTAAATTGCAACACAGTTTCTCATTTAACACGTTAATCTCTCTTTTGGTTCTCCACAAAACTGTCCTACACTGTTCTTATTTTGTATTTTTCTTATTTTTTTAAACAGTAAAAGCCTTTTAGAAACTAGGTGTTACCTTAACAGAAAATACTGTTCCTCCTTTGGGTGTGAAAGAACTGAACAGGGCCAGCAAATCCTTCGCCTTCAGCCTATCCCAATCCATGTTACAAACTGCCAATCTGTTTGTAATCTGAGGAAAAAGAAAGACAAAGTTCATAGATTTAATTCCTGATTTTTACAGGAAATACACAATTCTCTAGCAGAACTCTGTGGTAAGAATCAAAGTCAGCAGTAAACATTACTGAAAAAAATTAAAGAGGCATTTTCCTCAAGACCTTCTATCACTTAAACTAGTGAAGGTCCAGAAGCACCAACTACCAGAGCAGGTAAAAAGGACATGAACAGTGAAGCACCACAAAAGGAACTGCACCTATCACAGATTTAGGGCTCCTGTGACAACATCAGCACTTAGGATTTTGTTAGCATCTTATATTGTCAGTCACAATAGCAACCAGCATCAAGGTATTGTGACAGCATTAGAGTACTGTCATTACTAATTGTGCTAATTGTAAAGTCGTTCTTCACTGTCTAATGAAGTTGTAATTTCTTAAAGTGTGAGTTAAATCACTAAAATTTTTAAAAAGTGAAAAAATCAGCAGTCAACAAAAGCAGTACTATTTTGATTCTGGAATTTCTGAAAAGCTCAATTTTGTTTGTTATTTTTTCCACTTGTAGACAACTTATCTACACATAAGTCTGCTTAGAGGGAAAGGAAGACACCAGTGAAAACTGCAAGTCTCAAACTGACAATTTCATCATCACTTGCATTCTGCAGCCAAAAGGCTGAAAAACTTTTGAGAAAAATACTTCCACAAAGTGTTTCACAGATGAAGGTCTATAATGAACTCACAACATTTCTGAGTTTGTCATGTAGCAACTTTTCACGTGCCAAGTATTGTTACCTCATCTCCACGAGGGGCATCTTTGTCCAGCTCGCGCCAGGAATGCTCGATCTCCGGCTCCTTCGGAAACAGGTCATTTAAATCCTCATCATCCTCTGAGCTCGTCTCAATGTTCCCTATGCCTCTAGCTAGATCAGGCCCACTGTCACTGTCTTCATCATCTTCTGAATCACTGTCTTCTTCACCTGTTTCTCCATCATCTTCTGGCTCCTCTTCCTCGCCTGTTTCCCCATCTTCTTCTGGCTCCTCTCCTCCCGATTCTGCACCCTCACTTGCCGAAGTTTCTTCCTTTAACTGCTTTTTACTTTTTACACTTTGATCACAAGTGTCTGTGCACAGAGAGATAAACATTAGATACCTATATTTATGGTGGAATTGCATATGATCCTTTACAGAAAGGAAAACTTTTCCTCATGCATATTTACAGGACCACTGAAAGGTGTAATGACCAACAAATTACACCAGGCAAGTGCAAATAACATAAAACATCAGTATTGCTTTTTCAGTTTGTCTAGTCTGGTCTAATCTAATTTAATTGCTCTTTTTGCCCAGAATTGCATTACCAATCTTAACTGTAATGAAATATCCTCTTATTTTATTTATATGTATAGAATTAACAAGCAAAATCCAGATTTCAGTACTGTACGCTACAGACATACATAATTAACATAAGGAAAGTTTTTCTTTGAGTCATCTCTTCTCTCTAATCCCTTCTAATATTAATGGCTCAATCCTGCCATCTTTACACTTTCACCCAACAGACTGTGGTGTGCTGAAGCCTTCATGGTATCAGATCACGTATTTGCTGTTTGGTTGGATAAATACAGTAGTTTATATGCTGTTGGATATGCTGCTTTTCTAACTAACCCCCAGTTTCAGCTCCAGCTGTTAAAAGGACAGGGATGGTCACCACCTTACTGAAAAATAAGCACTGATTCTATATAGAGCTGACCAGCTCCAATCCTTCAGCAACACTGAATCCGAGTCAGGCAGCTTTTTTATAAGTGATCTCACAAAAAGTCTTCCATGGATAGCACCAGCATCCAGGCAAACAGAGATGAATGCTACTTGTTATGTGAACAACTAACCTGAGTCTTTTGTTTTCCCTCCTAGGGAATGGTCCCTCCTGGGAGCTTTAGCTGCTTCAATACCACTTGCTTGTGAAGACTTCTGCTTGGTTTGATTTGAAGTCAATCTTCCTCCTGATGCCTCTCTTTGCTTAGTTCCCCCTTTGGGTAAAAGGCCCTTGTTTCCTTGAGAGTGATCAACTTCCACTGCAGTTTTCTTTGAGTCCTCTTTCAAGCTGATTTTAGATTTACCTTTTTTTCCTTCCTTTTTAAGGTCGCTTAGTTTTGTCTCCGCTTCACATGTTTGCTCCACCCCTTGTTTGTTTATTTTGTTCTCCTCCCTCAGGGGATCACCAGCAGGTACCTTTGCAGAATCTGTTTCCCCTTTACCTTTCTTCTTCTTTTTTTTCTTTTTCTGCTTTTCGGCGTGTTCTTCACTTTCTGAAAGATCGGAATCAGATTCCGACAGGGCATAAAACTTCCTGAGGTTCTCCGTGGAGGAAAAGTTAACAGGGCGACCTCTTTTATCCACTGTGTATCTCAGCTTAAACTTCTTGTCGTGAAACATAGCTCGGAATCGCTTGTCAATCTTGACCTTCCGCTCTTTTTCGGGCATCTCCCAAAACCTGGGATCCCTCGTGACACGGCTGAATCGCCCATCACTCAGGATTTCCTCCTGGGATGACATTTTTGATCCTGTTGAAGGCTTGGACATCTGGAATATGGAAAGGAACACCAACGTTTCTGATTAAAAACACAGATTTAGAGATGTAGCTGGGAAAAAAAAATGGATTAAGGAAAGTTGGATTTCTAACCTATACCTAAAAAGTTCTTTCCGAAGGCACATATGGCAATTTCACGGCATCACAGAGCACCAGGGTGGAAGGGCCCTCATGGATCACCTGGTCCAACCTTTCTTGGCAAAAGCTCAGCCTAAACAAGATGTTCCAGCACCCTGTCCAGCCAAATCTCACAAGTGTCCATTGCTGGGGAACACACCACCCCCCTGGGGAGATTATTCCAATGGCTGACTGCTCTCATTGAGGAACAATTTTCTCCTGGGTCTAATCAGAATCTCCCCAGGAGTAGCTTGTATTCATTGCCCCTTGTCTTTTGCATGTGACTCCTGGTAGAGTCTTGACTTGACTCTGTAGCCAATCTTTAAATACTGGAACATGGGGATAAGGTCTCCCCTGAGCCTTTTTCTCCCAAGGCTGAACAAACCCTGCTCTCTCAGCCTTTCCTCATCTGGCAACTCTGGGTTTGTTCAGCCTGGAGGAGAAGGCTTCGGGGTCACCTAATTGTGGACAGAGGATCCATCACCCTAAGCATGAGCCAACCAAGAGAGCACTGCCTGGAAACCACCAGATCTGGAGCTAAGA
>JAWWEU010000111.1:6331479-6402784 GCA_035583155.1 Acropternis orthonyx
CAGGGACCTGCTGGAGCAAGTCCAGAGGAGGACACCACGTTGATTAGAGGGATGGAGCCCTTTCCTATGGGGAAAGGCGAAGAGAACTGGGATTGTCCAGCCTGGAAAAGAGAAGCTTCAGGGTGACCCAACTGTGGCCTTCGAGTACCTGAGGTTCCGGGAACCTACAAGAAAGATGGAGAGACTATTTACAAGGGCCTGGAGTGACAGGACAAGGAAAAATGGATCCAAACTGAAAGAGAGTAAGGTTTAGATTGGATATTAGGAAGAAATTCTTTCCTGTGAGGCTGCTGAGGCCCTGGCACAGGCTGCCCAGAGAAGCTGTGGCTGCCCCATCCCTGGAAGTGTCCAAGGCCAGGCTGGAGGGGGCTCTGAGCACCCTGGGATAGTGGGAGGTGTCCCTGCCCATGACAGTGGGGCTGGAATCGGCTTTTTAAAACCCCTTCCAACTCAAACCGTTCTGTGCCTCCGCGCCCGCGGACAGGGAGCGAACAGCCCACACGGGCCGCAGACACCGCGCTCCGCGCCTCCCCCTTCGCAGACCCACGCACAGACCTCCGCCGAGCCCCGGCGCCCCAGCAGCAGCCGCAGGGTGCCCCAAGGATTCCCCTCTCGCCCGCACCCCCCGTGCCGGTGCCTGTCTCTGTCTCCGTGCCGGCCGCGCCGCTCCCCGCCCTCACCGCCGCCGCCACTTCCGGCCGCGCTACGGGAGCCGCGGCGGGACGGCCCCCGCCCCCCCGCCACGGCAGGGCGCGCATGCGCGGCGCGAGCGCGGGCCATGAGGGGCCTGTCCCGCCCGGCGCTGAGGGCGGCATGGCGGGCGCGGCTCTGCCCCGCCTCTTCTCATCCTTTTCGTCCTTTTTCTTCTCATCCTCCTCCTCCTCCTCCTCCTCCTCGTCGTCCTCCCGCCGGTTCCTCGCCGGGCGCGCTGAGCCCCTTCGACCGGCGGCTGAAGCGGAAGCAGAAGAACTGGGCGGCGCTGCAGGCCGAGCCCGCCAAGTGCGATTACCTGCGGGAAGAGGTGCGGGGCGTGTCGGTTCGGGACTGGGGACATCGGTTCGGGGCTGGGGGGGGGGGGGCATTCGGGGCGTGAGTGCAATGAGGAGCGGCTGAGGGGGCCGAGAGTGTTTAGTGCTGGAGAGGAGAAGGCTCAGAGAGGGCCGTATCGTTCCTACAGCTGCCTGATAGGAGGCTGTGGCCAGGAGGAGGCAGGGCACTCTTCCCAGGTAACCAGCGACAGGGCAAGGGGTCACAGCCTTCAGCTGCGCCAGGGGAGGTTTAAGGTGGACATCAGGAGGGATTCCTTCGCACAAAACGTGCTGCCCGGGGAGGTGGCGGAGTCACCGTCCCTGGGGGTGTCTGAGGCAAGCCCGGACGCGGCACTCAGTGCCAGGGCGGTGTTCGGGCTCAGGTTGGGCTCCGTTGTCTCAGAGGTCTTTCCCAGCCTCCCTGACCGCGGGCTGTCCCCCCAGGTCGGCGGCAGGATCGCGGACAGGGTGTTTGACATCACCAGGTGAGCCCCGCCGTGTCCCGCCGCCCCACGGGAGGATGCTCCGTGGGCTCTGTTCCGTAAGGCCTGTGGAAATTAGCAGGTGAAACTTAATGTGGTCTAAAACGTAAAACGTTCTTAAGTCTTGATTATGTTTTGTGGTGCTAATGTCATCCTCTAGAACGTTTCCTCTCGCTTTGGATGTTGGCTCTGGAAGAGGTTACATAGCTCAGCATTTAACCAAGGTACTGGCTCCTCAAATAGTGCTCTACTATAACTTAAATCTTGAAGAGTTAAATCTTCCCTAATCCACATTATAATCCAAAGATGTGCGTTTGTGCAGGCTGTTCCATATTTATTGCCACTGAAAACGCCGCAAATAGTAGTGCAAGCTCTGTGACAGTGCACTTTTAGTTTTGAATAGGAATATGCATGTTTTTGATCAATTTATTGGATACAGTTGTTAAAGAGAAGTATAATTATGGAAACTTTTAAGCCATGAACAGCTTGCCCTTCATGAACCATGCTGTAAGTAAAGGTGCTTCCTGGGCTGTTAATATCTGTTTTATATTTAACTAAACTTGTGCTTAAAAATGCAGAGTGTTTTCTGTTACCACTTCTGCCTCAGCTGCTCTCCCTGGGAGCAAGTGCCATGTTGCCTGGGGAAAAATGCTTTCTGCTTTATCAGGAATTGAAAAGACTCTTTCTAACTTAATATTAGGAGGTGTGAGTGTTCCAAAAGATTACTTATGTCCCCTTACAAAGCAATTTAAATATCTAATAGACTTTTAAAACTTTGTTTTAGGAAACGGTTGAAAAACTTATCCAAGTGGATGTGGCAGAGAATGCTTTGGTAAGTAGCTTTTTGAATGCCAATGTGTTTCAGTTCTGTAATACAGGAAAGCAGAAGTGAGTTCCTGATGTTGTTTTTCTTCTAATTCAATGTCAGAAAAATGCTGTAGAAACTGAAATCCCCACGGTAAGGGTTGTAGCTGATGAGGAATTCCTTCCTTTCAGAGAAGACACATTTGACCTTGTTGTTAGCAGCTTAAGGTATGCATGAACCATCTATTTTTTGTTTTGTTTTGTTGTGTTAGAAGTGTGAAATAACGTTCTTTTCAGAGTAGCTTTAAGAAAATGAAACAAAAAGAGATTAATAGTCCGTTAAAGAACAATATGAAATTACACGAGCATGCATTACAAAAAATTGCTGTCCTGGTGCTTCTTTCTGGTTGGTTTGTTTGTTTTCCTGCAAAACACTTGTAGCTTCTCTCTTCCCTACATTTTGCCAAACTGGTCTCTAGGACTGGCATCTTCTTGATTTAACAAAAAAAACCTAAAAAGGAGAAAAAGCACCTCTTTTTACCAATGTTTGGTTTTGTTTGATGTCACTCTTAGGCAGGCATTTCAGAACTATTGCAGCTTGAGAAACTAGTTTGTGGCTTTGGCTTCTGAAACTTAGTTACTGAAACAGCTGCATTCCCCAAATTTTATTAAATATACGATTATAAGGTATATGCTTCTGTTATTTCAGTTTGCATTGGGTGAATGACCTTCCTAAAGCTTTTAAAGAGGTAAGAAACTGGTTTTAAATACTAAAAGTCAGCACTTGCATTGAGAGCACTCTTCGTTTCCAGGTCTTTAAATAAGAGGCACAGAAGTAGCTCATGTTGCACACAAGTATTTTTCGTGGTATTTTTGCCAGTTTGAGGAGCCGCAGTTGATAACACTACTAATTTACTGCCTCAAATCAGTTTGGAATAAATAAGTGAAACAACATGTGTATATAATATTTTGAGTTCTCAACAGCTGTGATCATGGTAAATAATGGCACCTGAGGCAATGCAGAGAAAGGCTTTTTGATTTTGAAATGAAGCAAATACTTGTTGAGGACAGAAAATGGAAATTTACTGTAAAAAAGAAATCTTGTTTTAGATTACTTCATCTCTTTCCTGCATGTGTAAACTTTAGTCAAATCAAAACCTTGGAGCAAGAGGAAGCAGTATTTTAACCAGTTTGTTCTTTTAATTTATTTCAAATTGATCTGTCATTACAGTGCTATTCCTCTTGGTAGGAATAGGAATACCCCACTGTTACGGAGATAATAAAAATAAATTGCCTTTAGTACTTAAAAAAAGATTACTTGGTAAGAAACATACAATTTTCTCTTTTGTTTAAGTGTTCTAAGAGTGTCATATATTTTTACCCTCACATTAAATACAGCTGGCACATTATAATGTCCCAGGGAATTGGGTCTCTTGGCCAACTTTCATCATGGATGCTCATTTCTTGTGTTGGTACCGCTGGCTTTAACTAATGGAAACTGCCTTTAACTGCTTAATTTTCTTACCTGTCAGTTAAAGGCTTTTTTACTAGCATGAAAGAGGTAGCTTAATTAATACCTAATTAAAAAACAATTGAAAATATTTTTGTTTCAAAACGGCTGGAAGCTTTTGTTGTCTCTTTAGCCCGATTATCTAATAGGGCTCTTCTGGATATCTAAACCAGGGATTGTTGCCAATTCATAAGGAAAAAAGAAAACATGAATTTATTGGCCTTCTCACTAGGAAGGGGACAAGGACTTAAGAGACAGAAAAAGAGCTTAGTTTTGCTGTTCTGGCTGGTTAAAAATAAGTAGGGGTAGACATAATGAAAACTGCATTACTGTTTTGCCTCTCAGAAGTAGAAAGAAAGATCACTGCTGGAAACCAAGGCCTCCATTTCTCTTAAATCAAGCCAGTAAAAAGTGCTTTTGTTGCTCTCATCTGCGAAGGTAGAAGTAAGCAGAATCTATCTTCATCTACCCTAGTTTCAGAAGTAAAAAGTACTGTCTGTTCAGACAGATCATTTGTTTGCAGTGTTACCAGGAGCTGTGGCACAGCTTGCCCTGTACAATACAATCAGTATTCGAGATCTGTTAAAACTATGAAAACAACTGCTTTTGAGTTCATTAAAAAGCAAAGTCCTCAGAACTTTTTAATTACATAAACTTAACGTTAAAACCCATAAAACTTTTCTTTCTGTGTTGCAGATTCACCAGGTCCTTAAGCCAGATGGTGTGTTCATCGGGGCAATGTTTGGGGGGGACACGCTTTATGAGCTGCGCTGCTCTTTGCAGCTGGCAGAGCTGGAGAGGGAAGGGGGCTTTTCCCCCCACGTGTCACCCTTCACCGCTGTCGCTGACCTGGGACATCTGCTCTCCAGGGCTGGCTTTAACACCCTGACTGTGGTAATTACAAACAACAGAACAGTCAGCCTGAACAATGTAGAACATCAGAGCTCTTGGAGTATAAAAATCACTGTTTACTGATGTATTAGTAACATGCTGCTTCCTTCTGTGTGTTGTGCACCTTGCTGAATAAGCTTCTGAAGTGGCTTGCACTTCTGCTGTTTGGGCTTTGTGGTGATAAATGGAACCAACTGAAGGTTGTCTTTGGCTCGTGGCCCAGTAGAATTTGTATGGTCTTCTGGGAGAAGTCTCAGAGAATGTTAGACCTGCTTCAAAAGCCTTTAGACACTTGCTGTTTCTTCTGAAAGCAAGGAGAAAATAATGGCGTTTCAATTAAAATTTGATTGTGTTTAGGCTACTAAGCAAAAGGTTTTACAAATGTTGAGGCAGTGCATTCTTCTGAGAAATAGATTTTTTGAGCAGAAGAGGCAGATTAATAGAATCATGGAATGGTTAGGGTTGGAAAGGACCTTTAAAGATCATTCTCCACCCCCCCTGCCATGGGCAGGCAATAGTCCTTTAGCAGCTCTGAAGGTTGGCATAATGCTACTGGTTTGGCTTGATATGCTCTAAAACTGACTTTCTCAATTGTTTTAGGATACTGATGAAATCCAGGTCAACTACCCAGGGTTGTTTGAGGTTATGGAAGACTTGCAAGGCAAGTACATTCTTTGTGGAAACAAATGTTTTCTCTCTGTGGTGCAGATACAGAAGTTTCGCTGTGTGTTTCTTAACCCCCAAATCATTTGGGTTGGAAGGGATCTTTAAAGGCCACCTAGCGAAACCCCCCTGCAGTGAGCAGGGACATCTTGACCTAGATCAGGTTGCTCAGAGCCTTGTCTAACCTGGCCTTGAATGTTTTCAGATATGGGGCATTTACCATCTCTCTGGGAAACTTGTGCCACTGCCTTACCACCCCATGATAAAAAAATTTCTTTCCTAAAGCAATATAAATAAATAATAAATTATTGTAACGATGGAAGCATTGCTATTTTCCTGTTCTCCAGTGGGTCAGGAGCTTATGCCTCTCAGCAGATTTGTGTTGGGAAGCAGAAGGCAAAGATGTGCTGCTTCGTAGCCTGCTATGCATTTTCTGCTTCCCTTGAATTCCTGTTCTGTGTGAGCCTGTTCAGTGTCAGGTGCAGAAAAGCCCTGAAAGGGAGACAGAAGCCTTTATCCCACGTGTTCATTCTTCCTGTGAGCCTTTCTAATTATCAGGGCATTCAGCAAACTGCTTTGGAATGAGAAAAAACAGATCCTCAGTTTGGAGTCTGCTGAGGATTAACAGGCAGTTGAGTAACAATTTTGTTAATATTCTGATTGCACTTGTCATGGATTGTAAAGCAGTCACTCATACACAGTCAGTTGTTACAAAGCAATGCAGGGCATTTCTGATCTGGATCAGCTGCTGTTTGGAGTAATTCCTTAATGAAAATGAAACTTACCAGGAACATTCAGATGCAGTAAGTGATTAAAGAGATCAGAATTGTGGTAGTTTTATTTCTTACTAAAAAATCTCATGGGATAGTAATTTTAATGCTTATGTGTATAAAAAAAAAAGTATGTTGATATGTCTGAATAAACACTTTGTACTCATTCTTAAAATAAGTTATACTAGAAAGCCTAAATGTTTCAGGATTCAGACTGAAGAATTAAATTGAATTAATTGCTAGCAATGCAAATTGTAAATTGCAAAGCACTAGAATTCAAAGTTTTGGATTCGTACAGGTAAGAACCCCCCCCTAATTATTTGCAGTATATTCTCTCTTACAGTGAATTGCAGAGGAGTCTGTACTTATTCTGGTTTAGTAAGAATCTGTCCTTAGTGCCTGACACTTAACTCATGGCATATGCTGTATCTTCTTTTCCTTAAAGCTAAAACATATTTTTAGGTATGGGGGAGAGTAATTGCTCTTGGAATAGAAAGCCTCTGCTACACAGGGAGACAATGTTGGCAGCTGCTGCAATATACCGAGGTCAGTATTTGAGAGGTAATAACTTCACCTGAAATGACTTTAAGAACATTTTTTCCTATGTCTTTTTCTCTGACCTTTGTGTTAAAAAAACCAACCAAAAAAAACCCCAAACACTTCGGTATAGAACAAAATACCATTATCATAAGCTATTTTTAACCTTAATTATAATGACAGGATTTGAACTATGTTGATGCACCAGTATGAGATATTTTTATTGTCCCAAATCTTTCACCAGGAGTCATTATGACGAGTATGTAACACCTAGTTCTAATGTTCTGAGAACTAAGTGTTTCCTGAAACTGATGTTCTGTGTACCTTTTCTCTCTCCCTTCCTGCCCTAACAGAAATGTATGGAAATAGTGATGGCTCAGTACCTGCCACGTTTCAAATCTACTACATGATTGGCTGGAAATACCATGAATCACAGGTAATGTGAAGCTCAACTACTTTCTGTTTGAAGGTACTTTTTAAATAACTTACGCTTTAAAAGCTTGTTACAAAACATTTTAACTTAAAATTAGCCCTATATGTATTTATTTTTTTCTTCTTTTTTTTTTTTTCCTTAGGCAAAACCAGCTCCGAGAGGGTCTGCAACAGTTTCATTTGGAGATCTGGCAAAAATAGAAGGACTTATTTCAAGAGGAAAAAAATAGTTGTTCACCGGAGATGATAATTGTCTTGAATCTTCTGTAAAACTTCTCATTGCAGACAGTCTGATTGTGCTGATTTAGTGCTGACATTCTGAAATGATAATATTGTACACACAGCAGGGTTTTATGGCTTTGTCCTGCCTATGCCACAACATCATCTGTGTCAAATGGTGTTCATTTTTTGTTTTAGGGAAATATTTGAGCAGTTTTCCAAGTGAATACTTGCTCTGTCAAGTTTTGATTAAATCACTATTTTCAAAAGTAACATCTCTTCCAGCATTTCTGTGTCACAGACTACTCTAGGTATGATTTGGAAGTCTTGAGTGTATCTCACCCTGCATTATTTAATTATTCCTCAAGGGTTGTAGATTGTAATAAGGAATGGTGTGTTGTAAAAGTAAAGAATAGTGGCAGGTGTATTTATAAGACATCCTATCAGAGAAAATACCAGCAAATACAAAGATCTAAATCGTGGCTTTTGTGGGTTGGAAAGTATGGGTAAAAAGTTACTGTCAGTATTGTTTGAGATTTGAAGTAGTTAAAGGTGATACTTTAGATAAATCATAGTTAAAAACAATATTGACACATTACTTTATGCTTTTCTACTGTCACAGGCTGGAAAACAGGAAGTATAGTTTTCTCCTTAGCTGTGACATGAAGCTATGATTTTTCCAGTCTATAACTGCAGTACCAGAATTAATATTAATTACAAATACAGCCCTTTGACCTGAGGTGTTTGGAAAAAATATCTGCCCAGAGATTTCATGTGATTTCAGCACAGATAGAGATTGGTAGAAAAGGATGAAGAATATATAACCAAATGTACAGTTCAATCACTTCTGTCATAGTATCTGGGTGGTGTATCAATACTGGTGGAACAAAAGCTTTTTTAAGCCTTTTGAAAGCATTTTTTCCTAGTCTTTTTAAAGGTTATCCAGCAGGTGGAGTTTGACAGGACTTGTGTGTGGCACAAAGCCAACAGGCAAGGTAGGCAGAAACCTTCCTCTGTAAGGTCCTAATTTGGGGGATTATTTTAGCTAGCAGGCTTTCACTCTGAATAATAAATAAAGGTACAAACATCAAGATAAGGAGGGCAGGAATATTTTGTCCTGGTTTTGCTTACAAGCCTAATTCATAATTATTCAAGGGAGGTGAGTTCATCTTTTGTTTTCCTTAGAGAAGAAGAGCAACCCTCCTGGGGAAAATGGAGAGGAGAGGCTGTAAGAGGTCTGCAAACCTTAATAGCCTTCTGAAGTCTAATTCTAAACCAAGAACTTGTTAGAATAGAAAGCTTCTGTATTGGTTTTGTTTTTTTGAATACATCAGTGGAGTCAATACCAGGTACTGCATCTCTCCACAGATCTCTGGCTTAAATAAAATACCCTTATTTCTGGGGGAATCTCTGCACTTTCCCAGACGTAGGTTTCTGTGAAGTTATGTGCCAAATTAATCTAACTTTATACATTTTTTGCTTTAGTAGGTTAATTTCCAGTCACTTGAACTGCTGGTTGTGACTCAGATGTGTTGAGGGAATGAGGAGGTGGAATATGCTGGGTAAATGTTAATTGGAGAAGTGCTCCTACTGTGCTCCTTTGAAGTGCTTGGTGGAGTTATGGAGGAAAGGAAGGAGTTCCAGTTCCTTGATTCCATATTTCACTGATGGAACCTGGTAAACAGCAAAGTGGTTTGGTAATAGGGAAAAGTACTTTCTGAACAGGGAGAAATAGTTGAATAGTTTTCCTCCTACCACTTGGGGGAAAAAAAGTTTAGGTATTCCATTATTTCGGAAGAGGGTTGGGGAGTAGTAGAAGTCAAGAGCAATCAGTGCGGCCTGGAGCAGTGTTGCCTGGATGTGTAAGTGGCAGGTAAAGTGTTATTTTCCTGGCTAGCTGCATTTGAATAACTGCCTTTTATGCAAATTTTTCAGTGCAATTATGTTGTTTTTCTGTAGTATTTCTTCTTGAAATTCTAGGTTACTGTGATATCCACTAGTAATTTGAATGAATAACTTTGAAAACATTTATTTTACTATGAAAAGATGTTTTTGTCACGTGAGGCTCTGTTTTATTTTAATTCTCTTTTTCAGATTTAAGTCTGTATGGCTTTCTAAAATTGTAATGAAGAAGAGTGTAGTTGCCAGTTGCCAGCCTAGAAATTATTTTAAACTCTAAGTGCATGTTAAGAGTCAGCTTTTGCAGAGTAAGTAACTTCTGAAAAGTAGTTGCTAAGGTGACATAACGTCTGTGTAAGCTTAGTTAATTTTAAAGTCCTTTATGCATAATACAGAATGTTTTTCTCCTGATTACGGAATAATGAAAAAAGAATTATTTTGACTAATGAAAAGTTAGGAGCCCATAAATAAAATAAGTTTAGAAGAAGCCTGTGTACACTTAATGAACATCCATATTTTATTTCAGGGTCTGAGTCACAGATCAGTGAGCCTGCTTGGGCTGTGTCTTTGATTAAAAGATCTATCAATGTACAGTTTTAAGCAAGTCTGTTTAGGATATAGGGATGAGATCCTGAGATTTCAAAAGGCTCTGCGAATTTGTGAAGTTAAAACATGGGAAGGGCTCCTTCATTACCTCTAATTTATAAAAATGTCATCGGAAGAAGTACAGAAGTGAACCATACAAAACTAAACTTAACTGTATTTTTTTAACTCTGCTTAAAAAAAAAAATATGCATGACACTCTTTTAATGTTTTCTAGAAAAAACTAAGAGCTAACACTGAACTTTGCCAGTTGCAGAGGGAGAAACACCCCAAGCTTTCATATGGTGTTTAATTGGAATTTCCTGAAGCAAAAACCTGTTCTAGTGGAATAAATTCATTAGAGCATCTTGTTTAAGAAGCCACATTTAAGAAAGCTAGCATATGTGTTAAACCCCTTAAATTTTCGTATGTCTAACCCAAGAACTTAATACCCACTTTGCAAAGACATGACTTATTTTGGCCCAGGTTCTGGAGCTGTTGTTCTGGGGGAGGGCAATTTCTGTAGTAGTTTGATTGGAACCAGTCTGAGTAGTGAAGCAAATGTGACCTGTGTAGCTCGTGGGTTGATTTCCTGGATATCTTGGGTGCCCTGAGGTGAAGGAAAAGGAAAAAGAGAATGAAAAGTAAAAATGTAAACCTGAGAGAGTTAAGTTTAGCTTGAGGCCATATATCAGTGTGAAGCAGAAAACACTGGAGGCAGTGCATGTGCTTCTTGTAGGGGAAAAACATGGCTTAAATCAAGTTAGAATTGAAGTAGTTGGTGATTTATTGATGGCCTGTAATTAACTCTTAGTCCATGAACTATACATGCAGGATTAACAGCAGCAATATAACAGATGAATGACTACTAGACCCTTACAAAACCTTCAGATACCTAAACACCCTCCTAGAGCATCCTCCCCTCCGAGTTTTCAGGTGCATGCTCACCTCTGTCCCTCTGCCAGGAGGGGACAGCCAAGGAGCAGCCTGTGGCCTCCCTGTGCTCCCAGCCCACTGCCAGGCCTGCAGGAGAAGGGGCTCCCTCAGGCCTCAGCAGAGCTTGAGGTGCCAGGGAGCACCTTCTTGGTATCAGACTGAGTTTTCACTGCTCTCTTCTCACTGTTAGAAGTGTTAGTGCTTTTTGTTCTTGATTTTTAAGCTGATTCTTCTTTCCCACCTGAGGTGTCTTGGTAACTGCCTGGTTACTGTTATGTCTTCATTTTCAGACAGTCTCACTAGATTTGGAGCAAACACCCTCTCAGTTTTCGATATTCTGTTCACAACACATGGCACTTGTATTTCCATCATTTCAGCCGATGGCCAGGATTTTTTGCCAAGGTGTAGTCCATGTGGATTTCCCCCCATGATTTGGAGCTGTTTCTTGGGTTACAAGTTAGATTGATAAAAGAAGAGACAAAGTCCTTCTTGGAAAAACTGTTCCTGTTTGGAACCGTAGTTTGAAGCAGTGAATGATGAATACAGGGGAATTTTATTTGGCTTCAAAGTATTTGTGATAGGCTGGAGTTGGATACATTTCAGCTGGATATTTTGGCAGCCTTCCACTACCTGAAGGAGCCACAGGAGAGTTGGTGAGGGCATGGAGGGACTGGGTGATGGCCTTAACCTGACAGAGAGCAGGGTTAGATTAGATATTGCGAAGAAATTCTTCCCTGTGAGGCTGCTGAGGCCCTGGCACAGGCTGCCCAGAGAAGCTGTGGCTGCCCCATCCCTGGAAGTGTCCAAGGCCAGGTTAGATGGCGCTTGGAGCAGCCTGGGGCAGTGGAAGGTGTCCCTGCCCATGGCAGGGGGGTGGAACAAGATTAGCTTTAATGATGTATATGTATAAAATACTGCCTTTTTTGCCAAATTAACAACCTAAAATGTGACTATTTTATATAGTACATGCATGAATTTACATGGTTTGAATCTCTAACCTTAAAGTTTTTGATTTCTAAGCTAAAGCACCCTAATATTAGAATATTGCTTACTCAGTGGAAATACTACACAAAATGAACAATTTACTAAGGGAATCTACTGGGTAACAGGTTTAATAAATAGTAACTTGAAGCTTTTGTTGATAGTGGACTTGCTGTTTTTATTCCCTGGAATTGTTTTCTCCCTGAACCGAGTCACTGATGGTTCTTTGTAACACCGCTCTCTTAGCTCCTCCATCATCTCATTTCTGTGATGTTTGTCCTGCTGTAGCATCCAGGTGGCAGGAGCATCAGTTCTTTCCAAAAAACTACTTGAGGGATGTTTTGAAATCTCCCATTTCTTTCCTGCTATGTTTTCTGGTTTTATTTTTGTGAAGATCTATTGCTTTATTCCTATTCTAGAACTATTGGTTGCTTTAATTTCATGCAGAACTTTTATCTGTCACAGAACTCTCGCAGTTATTTCCTATTGTCAGAGTTGCTTTCACTTTTTTAATTAAAAATGTAATTCCCATTAAGTACCACTTTAGATTTGATGATTATATTCCCAGCCAGTATCTTTTCTGACTCAACAGCTGAATGCCCAATCTTTATTGGTGTTCTGGGGCAGCAGCTGTAGCGCGATTTAGTTGGTAAAGTAATGCTAAACTTCATAGGTAGCCAAGTTTAAAGTACAATCCAAAGTCATAACTCAGTGTCCACTTAATACTTTGCATTGCAGTCTGTCCATGCCTGGTTTTTTTTTTTTTTGTCTGTGAATTTCTTTTACCTATAATTATTTCTGGAATTCCAAAAGATAGCAGAGCTACTGCCAAGAGGTTTTGTTAATCACATCTCAAACAAAGCATTCCTCAGATGATTTTGCTTCCAGGATTCAACTTGGAAGGCATTCCCAGGAGGAGCTGTGGTGCTGTCACAGCACTGTTGAGTCAACAGACATAGAGCACTTGTTTGAAGCATGGATGACTGATCCTCGATTACCACCTTTCACAAAACAAACTAAAACATCTGTTCTTTTATTTGTATATGTGAGCTTTCCAAGTAGGAGCTCACAGTTTTGATTTGGGGTTTTTTTTTGGTTGTTTCTTTTTTTTTTTCCCTCCTGACTCACTTAATCTTTATTGTATGGAAAGTGAAACTTTGAACAATGGATGGATTGGGTAATTGCATCTCTGTTCAGGGCATTTTATAGCATGGTAACTTTTTACATTTTACAACATGGTAATTTAGGTACTTTTTAGTAGCTAAAAGTTTATTATCTCTTAGAAGATAGCATTTAATTTATAACTCTCTGGTTAGTTATCCCAAAGGTATGGAATTAGAAAGTAAGAGTATGATTTTTATTAGCTCCTGAGATATGTGTGGAGTAGACTTATTTGCTCCTCTTTGGGAAGGCTTTCAGGCTTAGGAACCTGAATGCTTCCTAAGTGCAGGGAAGTGATTGCCTGCAGAGGGTTAGTGTATCTTCACAGGTACAAAAGTACTCAGTCTCTGCACTCCTTTCTGGCATTTTCTGCCGTTCAGCTTGGCTTTGCTATACTGGCTCTCCTAGATATCTGAACGGTCAAATGGACACTGTGCATGATTTTAGAAGTCTTGAGAATTCCAATCAGAGCCCCTTTGCTGTAAAAGGATCTGAGATGAGAACACAGAACCACAGAATAGTTTGGGTGGAAGGGACTTTGAAGCTCATCTGGTTCCAGCCCTACCTCTGTGGGCAGGGTCATCTTTCACCAGAGCACAGCCCTGGGTGCTGCAGCAACACAAATGCTTCTGTACACCCACTTGTTCAGTTTGTGCCTTTGAGCATTGCTGAATAAATCCATTTAACTGTACGGTAAATATTATTTGTTTCCGAGCAGTTAACCATCTTGAAAACATATCAACATGACTTAGTAACTATAACACTTGATGAATTTACAAATTAATCTTGGCATAAGGCAAACGTATTTTAACACTGCGGTTTGTATGCCTGCTCCCTGCATATTTATTTTCAACTTCCAGTTGATTAGCTGCTTTGTCTTGTGTACAGAAATGGCCTGTTTAATGCAGTGGGAAGTCGAGTAGAAGCCAGCATTTGTTAATGGGTGCTTTGAACAGGCACAGTCAGACATTTTAAATTATTCTAACTAAACAGGAATTCTAATTTATTTCTAAAGATAGAAGTACAACCCAATTACCTAGTTTCCTCACAGACTGTAATGAGTACAGTTAGCATAAAATTGGTCTATAAATTTAATGGGCAATTTCTTGTGTGGACATTGAAAACACTAGTAAAAATGTGGCAAACCCTGTTAGAGTCCGTATAGGAACTGGCTCCCATTGGATGCTGCTTTGACAGAAGGCATTACTGTAAAATATCAATCAAATCTGTTCAGCACAAGGAGTTTTTAAAGTATTGGCTCAAGCAGGCATGTCAATAGGACTGAAAGTCCCTTCAATAAGAGATCTTTCTTTCGTCTGGGTTAGCAGTAGGCTTTTTTTACTTTTTTTTATATGTTACTGTGACTATAAATACAAACTTGTGATATAAGTCAGGATGTGGCCAGTTCTGTGTATGCTGCCTCATAAGTATAGCTGGATCAGCTCTTCTAAATGTAGAGTATACTTAGAGATGATAAGGATCATAACACTGATTTAACACTGTATTGAAAGGTGAAAGGGTGATGCAGAGATTGTCTAGCCATGACTGAGGCAGCTGCTGCTGCACAGAGGTGCCAGCAGTTGTGCAGTTGTTTGGATGTAATCCCAGCTGGGGGGCACTTCAGAAGTTCTAGCTGATGGAATCCAAAGGACAATCTTCCCTCCCTTCTACAGCTGATTTGTTTGTGATGGGAAATTCTCTTGGTGACCACATTTTCATACAGTACAGTAAACTGAGAAATTCATAGTGAAGTTGCAGTGACCTGCTGAGACTGAAGTGGTGAAAACTGAGGCCATGAGAACGCATATTTTGTAAAACTTCCCTGAAGAGTTAATAAACAAACAAAAAACCAAACCCTGAGGCTTAAAGATTAGAACCAAGTTCTTCAAAGTATGTTTTCATGATGTATTTTTGATTTCACCTCAATGCAAGCTGACATAACTGGAAAGAGAGATAAATGTAAAAGACTTTTCTCTGCAACAAACCTATGGACCATCAACATGCTTTAATTACTTCAGCAGTGCATCCATTTTGAAGGTACTTTTATTGCATCATTCTAGTAAGTACAAAGAATAAATTAGCTGTGACTATGAAAGTAGCAAGTTATTTCTTGTGAATCAGAACACAGACTTCCTTAGGGATTTATGCCCTACCACACTTTTTCCCTGATGATTTCGTACAGCACACTTGCCTGCCTTCCTGGTTTGCCTCCTAACTGAGCAAATGGCATAGGCTGGCTGGCCCTGGGCTGCTCTGGGGGCTGCTGTGCCACTGTGTACTCTGTGAGCAGCAGCGTGCCTGAGAAAACAGGCAGTGTGCTCAGTTTACTTGTTTGTAGAGCCATTAGAAGATGTATCTCTACATTTTTAGTATTTAACTCAGGGCACTATACATTATTAAAAATATCGTTTGCATGTACTATAGAAAAAAATATCTGACTTTTTCGAAGACCTAATATTTGGTCTTCATACTGGTCTTGGATTAACAATTGTGTTCCAGATCAGACTCAGGCATGTTAATTTTCTGGGATTTCTAGCTTTATTTTTTTAAAAGCAGATATTAACATTTTTTTAAAAAACTTGATGGTTTTTTTTTAATTTTCTGAAGTGAATGTGAACCCCACAGTGGGGGGAGAAAAGCAGGAGCAGTCCATTGCTGGCCTCCCTCAAACTGAGCTGTACTCTGCTAAAATAGAAGTTCTTATGCAGAAGTGTTCTCAGGTCTTCTGTTCAGGGAGAGCCACAGAAAAGGTAGGTCAAAGTTTTAAATACGTCTCTTGAGGGAGTGTATTCATATCCTACCCAGTAAATCAGTGCATCTCTCTTCACTAATAGCTGAAGAGTAAAGATCTATGGTTGGGATATTTTGGCAGTAGAACTAGTACGAAGTAAAACATTCTGTTGGTGTGTGCAGGAATTTATCCTTGACTGAGAGTGTGAGAGCAGCCTCACTTCATCCTAATTACAGGAATAAAGTTACAGGCAGTGCAGGAGATGTCTGGGTTCTGTGACTGCTTGCACATGGGTGGCTGCTCCTCAGCCCCAGCAGCACTTCAGGGCTGCCCTCATCCCTACAGGCAAAAGAAAATAAAATAACAAAAGCATTCCTGTCCCTGAAAATGCTGAATGGGGCTCTGAGCAGCCTGATCCAGTTGAAGATGTCCCTGCTCACTGCAAGGAGGTTGGACAGGATGACCATTAAAGGACCCTTTCAACCCAAGCCAATCTATGATTCTTATTAATGTGGAAATTACAATTTGTATTTCTCCTTTAAAATTCTTTGGGATGGACAAAGTAGAACTCAGTGTGAGCATGAAACAAAGCCCTGTTTACCAAGAAGTTTTAGATGTAAAAAATGGACATATGGGCAAGTTTAGAAGTTTGGCTGCAAGGCTGGGCGAGTAAAGCAACATCATTGTTTGTAGGAATATTTGCATTGCAGTCCAGTGCTTGATTTTTCGCCTTTTGCTCCAGCAGATTTTCACCATGTATTGGAAGCAGAGCACTTGTGCTCTGCAATGAATAATTGGCTGTTGAAATACCTGTCACAGGTCTGTGCTGTGACAGTACTGTCTTCCACTTCTCTTATATAACAGAGAAATTGAAACTAAAATGGGGAAAAGTTACTAAATCCTATACACAGGTTTCAGTTTAAAGTGAAAATGAGAATGCAATATTATGGAGATACTACTGGGGGAAAACACTTCTCATCCTGGTGTTTTTCTAGTAATCATATTTTCAGCAGTGTTTTTTCAGATCAGACTTTGTGAGCATACTTAATTTTAAAAAAATACAGTAATTTAAACTCCAGTATAGTGCCATTAACTGTTTTTACTAAATGGTACACAAGAAGAAAATCATTTAACAGTAATGAGGACATTAAATTCAGCATTCTATGGGCCATACATGGCTTGTATTTTTGTAAAGCATGCACATTTCATTTTTTACAATGTATTTTACATAAATATTGAATGTGATTACTCTTGCTTGTCTATATTTGCAGTTATTGTCATTTGTATGCCCAGCTGTGGAATTCAGCTAACTGTCACTGTCTATGTTTAACTTTTTTCTCCAAAGGCATAAATATTTATAAAACAAAGTATGAAAATCCCTGTTCTGGTAAAGTTTACTCAACAGTGCAGTATAAATTGACCACAGGAGAATGAAGTTTGTGATGGAATGGAAATGTAATTTGCCAAGCTATAGCTGTAGCAGATGGACATGTGACCTGCCTCTTTCAGGAGGAACGGGAATAGCAAAGACAAGGGAAGGAAGCTCAGGAAAGAAAGACGGCTCACAGTTCTTATGTTGAAATTCACACTCAAAACCAATGAGAGACTAAGAGGTATTACCAGCTCAGGATTTTTAAAAGTACAGTATCATGTTTTTCATTAACCTCATTTAATAATTTAGATTCCATATGTGTTTTTCCATTTCCCCTTTTCATGCCCTGCCTTCCCCCTTATACACTGCAGACAACTCTCTGCTAGTTTTTCATTTCCAAGCTGTGTTGCTTAGAGGTGTTCAATCATAAATCACAATGGTGTGTTTCTTTCCATTTACTGAGTGACAGAGTGCACATCATCCCTGCATTGAATCATATGTTAGGTTGACACAAATGCTTTGGCTTAAGACCTTGACATTCATTCCTTCTCCACAGGCATTTATGTCAGGAAAACTCAATTGTTTGAGCACTCATGGAAAGTAAATGCAAGAAGTGCCCTGGTATGTCTAAAGAAAATTCACTGAAAAATGTAAGGAGGAGAAAGGTATAAAGTGAAAATGTGAGGCTGGAGAACTGGGAGTGTGGTTAGACATGGAGAAAAGCCTTGTAGCTGGCTTGAGTTCAGGTGTTTTTATTGCTCATGAAGGAATTATTTGCATGTGTTATCTGATAGAAGGTCCCATAGCCTGACTGGGACAGGTCTGGAACTTGGACCTCTGGATGGCCGAGTTACTGCAATCAGTGTTTTCCTTTGCTGTATTTGTTATTGGGTTGTAAAGCTGGTGATTATTATCATATGCTGCTCTGAAAGGGAATAAAGGGTCTACTACAGACAGTAAATTGGCATTTATGGCCAGTTAATAAATAAAGTCATTGTTCTAAGCAATCTGAGATAGTTGCAGGGCTGCAAGTTCCAGTTTTAGGCAGCAGGCTCCTGATGAGGGAGCCTCTGCAAAGGAAGGGTAGGGGGCACAAAGAACTAAAGGAAAACCTCACTCACAGTTTCTGTTTGCCTCTTGTTGCTCAGGCCCTGAAGTGCCAAGGTTGCAAAGTGGCTTGAAAGTTTCTGAGATTTTAAGGGGTTTTTTTTCTCAATTGTAACGGAAACAGTTCAGAGCAGCATGTCTGTTACAGTTCTGTGTTCAGCTGGAAAGTAGAGGGACTTCCAAGGGCAAAGCCCTTGTTTTGGGACCTGACTCTAGGTAGCACTTTTGCTTCATCTCCTTGTTACCAAAAACATAAATTATTGTTAAGCTAATGATGTTTGCAGCTGTGCCAGGGAAGCTGTATTGCTTCCATGTGATTGCACAGGGTGTTGACAGAGAACACTGTGAAAAGGACTTGGAAACGCAGAGCACTTGGAGTGGAGAGCCCAGAGGGCACCACGGGCTAAATTAAACCCTGAGATATCAGTAGAGGTAAGAGTCAGAGACTTCTGAAGCTGAAAATGAAAAGCCTAAACGTGATGTCAAAGATAAAGAAATGGCAAAAAAAAGCAGGTGCCAAGGGCGGGTTGGTTGACAGCTGAATTCCCAATAAACCAAAGAACTCGGGGTGACAAGCAGGAAGAGGGGTAATGTCAAAACTATCTACTATGGTTTCAGGAGCAGAGAGAGGAAAATAGGTTTATAGAACAATGTGAAAGGAAAGCAGATAGGATTTAGCAACAGCTTAGCTAAAGGAGAAATAGGTTTGAGTGGTCTAATGACGGAAGAGAAGTTTGACAGAGAGGGAAGATCTGACAAACTTGAAACTTTTTTTTTTTTTTTTTTGTTAGCTGGAGGTGACAAGGCACACCTCTGATTGTGGTGCTAAAAATGGGAGCTGGGAGTACAGCCAGCAGAGATTTAAATCACTCAAAAGCAGAAGTGACTTTTGGAAATACTGAGAATAGGTGGTGTCATTTAGGTGAAAGAGACAAAGTGCACCCAAAGTGCTCCCTTGAGGCTGCAGGAAAAGGAGATCTTTCTCTTTATCAGCTTATTCAATGAGGTTAAGTTCTAGGATAAGTTATTGCTTCTTCCTTCTTCTTTGACATTATGTAGTTTGACAGGAGCAATCATTGAAAATATTTTAAAAATTATTATGAAGGTAATGTTTGAACTTTTCAGTGTCTTCCTGGTCGCTTGGGTAAGTCAAATTTCAGTGAAGGAAAGGAAAAGGTATGTTGTAGATTCAAAAGGATTAAAACCAGTGGAGCAACAAGAATTACTTTGCTATACAAACACAGAGTTTTGGAGAGAGCTTCACTGGAACAGGTTTAGTGATGAAAGTGAGAGGCTGAGAATGAGAGGAGTCAGTGTAGGCTGACTCCTGCTGTATGTGACATTCAGGGTCAGCTCAGTGTTTCTTGACATTGTGAGCAAGGTTGAGTTTTAGTGCCCGAGAGATGAGAGGAAAATAAATTTCCTCTCCCAGAGAGGATGAAAACTGACTCCCGTGCCTGCTGCTACCTGCCAGAGAGGAAATCTGCAGCCATTGTAGACAAGAAGTCAGATGCAGTGCCATGGCAACTGCTCTGAGAATCAAGCAAGTCTGCCTCTTCTTGCCACCTTATGTTAAGCTTTTTCCATCCCATTTGTCTGAGGTTATTTTTCTTTTCTCCCCCTGCCCCTAGTAATTGCTTGCTTTGCTAATAGGTGAATAAGAATGAGGAAAGACATACAAATTGTTAAAGAAAGTTAAGAAAACAGCCAGGAATTAAGTCACCTGAGAAGGCATCAGCAACACTGATTGGTTTTAAGGGGCAGATGAGAAGGCAAGTTTCTGTCTCCCAAGTAAATATCTTGGTATCTAGAAGGAAAAGTTCAGTCCAGCAGCTGGCGATGTTAGTACAGATTGATTTATGGATACAGGGGAGGATGTACTTAAGGATCTCTGTTTGCTTCATGTTGGCAGCTTTATGTGATGGAGTCCATCAGTTTTTGAAGGTTCCAGTCCTGTTTGCTCGAAAATATCTTGGAATTTTCACGTTGATTGGTAAAGCTTTTTGTGCCTGGGATCGGTCTTGGCTCCTTCAGGGGCTCAATATCTGTCTTTGGGGCATGACCTCTTGGGGACATCCTTCAGAATACTGAAGAAACCTTGGTGGCTTCAGTAAAGGACACAAAAGACATCTTGATTTGAGAGCTCAAGTGCCAGAGAAGCTACCACAGGCTTTATTTGCAATAGCTAATTATTTTCACTTTTTGAAAAGGTGAACTTTACTTTCAGCCTTAAATCTGGAGCTTCCAGCTGTTGAATTGGTTATGGGTTGCTATAGAAGACTGCAGCCCTTCAGGGTCAAAATATACCTGAGAGTGGATGGTGATCAAGTTATGTTTTAATACACTTGGATGAAGAATCACGTTAATGTCTTTGAAACTGCTTATTCTTTAAATAGCATTTAGTTGAACTATGCTGGTATTTCACATCTTTTTACCTGTTTCCCGCAATTTTTACACTTAATTTCTTTCAACATTTTTTAGGAAACAAGATGACATTTTTTTCTAGAAGGGATTCATTTAGCTAAAGACAATTAGTTTTTTTACAATTTTGCTGATTGTAGATATACAGACTGTACACAGTAGATAATTTTTGGTGCAAAGAATATTCATATATGATGATTATGTAAATGAGAAGTATTGCACAGCCTGAGGATGTGAAAACCTGCTATCTGCCCATCATTTTTAATATGCTTAAAGCTTTATAGCACATGTTATTTTGTGAACTGATCACAGAATAAATCCTTTGATGGCAGAATAACTGCAGTTCTCAAGACCAAACCAAATGTGGATTGATTTCCCCAAACTGAGAAGGAAAATGTGCAGTACAGAAGTTCTTAGAGCGGCTTTCCAGTTCAAAAGCACTTTGGTAAAGCTGGACAGGGAAGTAGCAGTAGAATTAAGTGAGACTTTACACTTCTGCAGCACATCTAAGCAATGAGACCTTAGTGTTTTGATATGCATAAAGTATTCTATGGTTTAATGAGATCTTGAGCTATTGGCTCTGAAGATTGTAGTGCACTGGTGAACAGCCCTTCAGACTTCAGGCATACAATGAGAATTTGCTTCTCCTTTCAATTCTTCATCTTCTTAGATAGAATTTATTATTTCCCTAAATATAAGCAGCTGCCAACATTCATTATACATTTTAGTACCTCTTTTTGCTATTTTTAACTCCATCTCATTAAGTGGATTACATGGCTTCCTTTCGTAATTAAGTGTGGATTAAATATTTTATTAAAAAACAGAAGAAATTACACCTTTTCAACTGCCATAATGAAATTTTTAAAGACAGAAGAGCTACTCTGATGCTATGTTTTTTTTCCAGAAATATTGGTCAATATTATAAATGCATCTTGTTATTGATGTGGTGGTAGAATCAGAAATATCAAGATGAAATATGCTCTGTTCTTTTCCACTTGAAGTCCATTCAAAGAGAATTCATTTTTTTGCCTATTTTATCCTACCGTGCTCTGGGTAGTAATGACTTCCTTCAAAAATTTCTGTTGGATATGGGTTATCTGTACACCAGCAAACTTAAATATTAGTAGAGCTCAGGGAAAAGAGAAAAAATGTAAATCTACTAGGGGCTTGTGTATTAATTTGGTAAGTATTTACTTTGTCTAATAATAAAATAGCATTTCTATTTCAAGTGGCTACTTAGGGTCAAATCTATCTATGAAAATTGCTTGTAAAAATGCTATTGCATGCTTTAAATTTTGATCAAGACAAGCATTATGGACCTAAACTCTTCTTCATACGAGCTTGCAGAGTCCCAAATCTAAACTGAACCCATTTAACATCAATCGGTTAGGACTCTATGGAAATAAGAGAGGGATTAGATTTTCCAGGGATTTGATCCCTGCCTAAGACTTGCATCACCCTTGACAGCACCTCTGCTGCCCACAAGGCAGAGCAAGGCAGCCACACTCCTGATCCAAGTGCCCCATTCATGCCTAAAGTTGGGGGAATATAAACTCAGTGGTCCCCACTGAGCCCAGTGTAACCAAAAGGCTCAGTGGAACTTAGTCCTGTATCTTTGGAGTTCAGCTCTACATTTGCCTCCTGCTTTGCTCCAGGTTTGGTTCAGGTAGAATTTAAGTATAAAGCCAGTGTATGTTATTAATTATCTCAGTCTGTATCCTAAAGAGATTTCTTTGGGTAATACTAATTCTAATTTCTCTGGTTTCAAACGAAGTCACCAATTACATGATTTCTGAGAGCTAAATTCTGTTCCCCAGGTTGGGATGTAGTGACAATCAGCCCATTCTGTCACCAGTGCTTGAGTCAAGCTACAGCATTTTCTTGGAAAAAAACCCAAAGAGCAGGCATCATACTATTATTATATACCTGAGCAGCTGCATTAGACCTAGCAATTATCAAGGCCTTAATGATGGCAATTTATCAAATTAGCCTTAAAATAATACATACCTTTTCCCAAATGCCATATCATTAGCATGCCCTATTTTGACTGTCTTTCTAAAACAGTAGAAAGCTTTATTTAAAGTAAGACAGATTTACACTCACCCCCTTAAGCTGATATGAGCCTGATATATTCTATCTTTTCATTTTGTTTCATATGAATTGAAAAGTATTAAAACACACAAAAATGGGTTTCCCTGATTAGCTTCTTAATCTGATTTCTTGCAAAAAGTGATTATTGCACATGCGGTTCCACTCAACAGATTCGTGATGACAAAACAGCCACAGTTTAGTGTGGGAGGTGGAAAGTGGCCGAATATGAGGTCGTATGAGAGGAGTTCGATATCTGATCTGGAAAGAATTCCCTCCAAAGAACAAGGTCAGGTTAGCTCTGCTCAAACCAGACAAACCAGCAATCTGAAATGCTCATTGCAGTGCACTGGTTTGTATGGAAGATGCAATATTTTTTGTGAAAACGTGAAATGGTGTTCAAAAGTATTATCGCTGTAAAGACATTCCCTGCTCTGCCCAGCTGTTGATGGCATCTCTGAAAGTGCTCAGCAAAGTATAAAATGAATGAATACATATATATTTATGCATGTATGACTTATATATATGTCTTTTTGAGAGGGCAAGCCTCAGGCACAAGAAAGTACTTGCATCTTTGTTATTTTGCAAAGCCTTGCAGACTGTGCTGACCTAGTAAGTCGAAATTGTTCCTTCTCTTTTCACAGTGGGCATAGAAAGAGAAGAAACACCTTCTGATTGAAGAACTCTCTCCTAGTTTCATTCTGTCTGGCAGCCTCAGTCTCTCTTTCATTGGAGACCTAGAACCTACTGTGATTCCAGATTTGCAGCCTATTATCTTTTTATCATATTTCCAGATTTTATAGCTGTTGTAATATTAGATCTTAGTATCTAGACTGGAGTCTTATTATTCTGGGCACAGCGAAAATAAGTACAAGAACCAGCCTCCACTCTGAGAAGTCTTAAAATGCAATCTGCTCTTTTCTGAGCTTTTCAGTTCTGTGGGCTGTGTTTGTGTCAGCAAATGGTGTGGAGCAGTGGATGTGGATCTGAGAAACAAGCAGGCTGCAGGTACTCACTGTTTGGTTTTTTTGAAGGGGTGAAGGGTGGGTTTGCCTCAGACTAGTGAAGATCTCATTCTAAATGGCCATAAATGGTTGAAACGAATGGCTTAGTATCTTCCAGTAATACTTGGTTTCTCTGATTTTCTGTGCCCAAAACACGTGCTCTGATGACTAACAAAATAGCACTCGGCTTCTCTGTGTGTGGCAGTGCCCACCTTGACCAAACCCCAGGAAACACTGTTAGAGCAGAGGGCTGAAACACATCCCCATCAACTCCCAACCCACTGTTGCCTTTTGTGCTGCTCCCCTTTTTCCCCAGACCCCCAAATAATTTTAGCAAAATATTTGCGAGTGTTCCCAAAACCCTCTGTTACCCAACACATAACTTAACTGTTAAAGGCTCAACATTTTTATATCTCCCATCTTTTTAACCTAATACCAGTTGTTGACAACCTGTAAGAACCAAAGTTGAGATGAAAGAGCAGCATATAGTAAATCAGAGATATCAAACCAGCCAGCTCCTGCTAAACATAATGAAACTGCATAAACCTGTTGGGTAACTAGAATAAACATGCACAAGAAAATATTTCTTCATTTCTCCTCTTAGGAATTATTGGATGGTTCAGTAAAAAAAAGAACAGTAGCTGGGTAAAGAGAGTGCCAGGGCTTACTCTGGAACAGTTCACTGTTCATGTGGCTGCAGATGGAAGAGAAATGAGAAATAATGATCATGTTTACCAAAACACAGGGTGTTTCTGTGAGTTCTGTATTTGCTGTTGCTACACTGATGTGATTTCAAGACTACTGGCCTGCAAAATAAGGTAGTTTAATTTTCCTGTCACTCTTATAAACTGAATGTTCTACTGATGATGCATTAAGAATAAAATTATCTTTGGCAAAAACAGAATAGTATAAGAAAACTCAAATTGATTCTATTAACTTCAAATGGCAAAATATGGTTTCAACCATTACAAATAGAATTTCTCATGAAGTTCAGCATACTTCAGAAACAGAGATGAAAGTGAAAATTTATGACTTAAAGTACAACAGGGCTATAGTGTAATCTCGTGAATTAGAGAAACTTTTAGTTAATGGGGTCAACACTGCTCCTATCCCTACCCACCTTGCTTGGCACCAGTTCCCATAGGAAGCTTAGTCAGCTCAGGGAAATAAATTGAAACAGTATAGTTTTAAAGTGTATGCCAAAACTTACCACCTACTCTTGCAGTTAATGTAGGGTACAGTCATTTGTAAAGACTAAAGTATTTGGAGATCTTGTAACTCAAAGGGCTGAGCAGGTTTTACTTGTAACATCAGTGAAGCAGCAGAGGTCTTGTGAGCTCCAGCTCTGCTGGCTCACCTTGCTTTCTAAGAAATCTGAAACATAGTTCTCTCTTGCTTTGCAAACTAACTGGGGTGTGAATATAACCAAATATGAAGCCATTAAAGCTGCAAAGCTGTGCAGTCAGGTTCATTTCTTGGCTTGAAGCACCAGCACACAGTTGAAATTTGAGATGCAAGTCTACAGGGGCACAAAATGCATCAAGCTATTTCTGGTGGAAGCTCTGCAAGGTTTTCTTTTTCTTAGAACATATCAGCTACTGAAACCAGAAATATTTTTCAGGAGTAAGTATACCTGTTTGAGTTAGTAGAGGTTTCATAGGCACGCTTTGGAAATTCTCATGAAAAATGGGAAAAGAGTTAACTGCCTTGTGGTGAAATCCAAGTTCCCCCTCTGTTTAAGTCCTATTTTTCATTAAAAAAAAAAAATCTACAGAAATAACCAAAAAACAACCTCAAACCGTTAAGTTTTGTATGGAGTTTAGAATAAAAATGTTTTTGATCTCAGTATCTTTGATATTTCCAGTGTAGGCTACTGAGAACTGGACGTGGTCCAGGGAACTGGTGGCGCTGGCTCAGAAATGCTCATAATCACAAGGGCTGGGAAATCACAAATCAGGCCACTGGAAATTGATATACAATCTGAGGTATGTAATTTTTGTTGTGTATTCCAAGCTTTTTTGTAGCTACAATCTGGAATTAAAAACATTAATGATGATGAGGAGATTAGAAGGACAAAAATCTACAGCAGCTCCTGCAGATATAATAGAAAAGCTTCTTTGTGTTCCCAAGGAAATAATGCTGTACCATATTTAGAATAGAGATAATAATTAGAGATGATAATTATCTCAGAGTTAAATTATTTGTATTATTTTGATTGAATTCATGTTCATTTTATGTATTAATGTATTTTTATAAGGAATATACAGATCTCCATAGGACACCTAAGTCCATAATTCTTGTACCATTTGCAGCCCACCATCCTGCACAAGAGGAAAAGTTCAGAGGAAAAAACTAAAACCAAACACCTGTAGAGTTTAAAAGAAATTGCTGAGGTGTTAAATAAAGAAGAAATTGAATTTCTCTTCTGCAGTTTGACTCTGAAATGTGAGTTAAGCATAAAGGAAAAAATATGCTGAAGCACTGGGGAGATTTTTGACCAAGGCAGTGGAGGTTTCACAGTTGAGTGACAATCTAAATGTAACTTCATCATCACACGCTCTTCCTTGCAAAGCTGTAACAAACCCATCCTAACAATCCCTTATTGCATAGTTGTACCTCAAAGTGTCACCCAGTGCAGAACTCCTTGTTGGTCACGGCTTTTTGTTGCTTTTTAATCTCGTTCTGCTGTAAAACTACAGGAAATGTAGCAAAGGAACAGTACAGGAGAAGAAATGTTATTTTTCAGGCTCTCTGCAGGAGAGCGGAGCAGGCTGCCAGGGAGAAGTTTCAAAAGGAGTCTTGCCATGTGAGATGCTATGGGAGCATGGAGCAGCTGAGGAACAGGGAATTATTGTTATATAAGCCTCCTAGTTCCTGCTGGAACAAGACAGGTTTCTTGTAGAAACTGAAGTCACGAGCTGGCACGAATCCCTAATATGTGTGACAAAGCGCTGCAGCCAGGTGGGAAAGGGAGTCTGGTGTCAGAGCTCTGGCAGGATGAACCCCTGAGGAGCAGGTCTGTCTGTGGGGTCCATCAAATGAAACAGAGGTGAATGAAATGGCTTTATTGAAAAAAAAACCTGTCACACAGAAAGCGAAATGAGCAGCTCTGGCTTGTAGGGACAAGGGAAGGAGGCGAATGAAGCTGGGCCAACACGTTCCTTCTCCCCGCTTGATGCCATCCACAGTTTGCATCAGCTCCTCTGCAGTGGGGTGCAGTCACTGAGCCAGATGTGGTATCTCACTCTTCTGAAGCGCAAACTTCATGGGGAAGAGCAATCAGAGATCCTGCCAAAGTACTTGGGTAGATTGAGTTGAGCCTCAAATGCTTGTTTCTTCCATCCTAAGAAGGAAGAGAAAAGGGAGAATGAGTGGAGAGCGCCCTACCCTACACCCTTTGGAAAAGAAATTCTTGCTCAGTCCAGGAGTGGGTAATGTTGATGCGAATAGCGGTTTGATTATCATATGAGTCATTTACAGTCACTTTTCTGCTTTTTTCCCCCTAGTGCTTTTGTCCTTAAAACTTCTTATTTTGCACTGCAAAGTGAGGCAGTTATCAGCTGCTTTTCTGTTATCCTCTGAGGGGAGTTCTGCAGCTGCTGGATTCCACTCGGAACAGTGGAGAAGGATCGCCGTGATTTACAAGGAGGCTTCAGGTCAATATCCTGCTGAGGATGAGAAGGAACAGGGTCTGATCAGAGAGAGATAACTGCTTCTGTCTGGAAGTTAAACAGGTGCCCTTGAGGGGAGACCACACAGGGATCATAAGTTCAGTCACTCCAGGGATGTGGTAGATGGGTCATTTACCTAAGGAGTCTGGAAGTAGCAATAACTATTCATTACTGCAGAGCTATCAAAATGATTACTCTTTTTTTCCTTCTCTTCTTGGGCTTTCCTTCCCATCCGTAAGCATACTGAGAGCAAAACAGGAAAGCCATTATATTAAACAGCTCTTAAATAAGGTGGAACAATGAGCATGGTTATAAGTAGTGTTTTTAAATGGTACTGAACAAGCACAATCTACAGTTATTAACACAAATTATTTCCACTCCTGGGTTTGCAAAGTTCTTAGTCCAAACAAACCGAACTTCGTACAACGGGGAGAGTCATGTCACAAGAGGATGACAATCTTCCCTTTTGAGCACAGGAGTGGAAGAAGAAAGATGGACTTGAAGTCAGTGTCATCCTGTGAAAGGTGGACTCCTGCCAAAGAAATCTGGAAGTTCAAACTGCCTGAGGCACAACCTGGCAGGACAGTGAAAACAAGTTATTCTAAGCTGCATGGATAAGAGCATAGGTAATAGAGGCCAGGCAGCTGATAGCCGTTAAGGGCAGAGCTGTTCCAGTGTTGGTAAAACTGATCTGTTGGCTTAGACATTCAGTTGGGATGCAGAAGATTTGTACTCTATTTCAGCTTTTACAAAGACAGCCCATGCTCCCTGGACAGTTGGTTATCCAACTCTTCTGTGGTTCCTATATGAGAAATTGGTGTAATAATTATCTTGCTCAAATCATGTGCTGGTAACCAAGAGAAAAGATCACTGCCACGGTGCTCTAACTCCATGCTCCATCCACTAAAATTTCAGAGAAACAAGGATTAATGTTTTCTTTCTGTGAATTTTGCTTATGAAATATGTTCTTAGTGAAGCCCATTAATCGAAGCAAGAGTTTGATGCATGGTTATTTGCTTGATCTAATGTTTACTGAAGTCAGCAGAAATCTTTCACTGGGTGTTTAATGTCTTCCCCTCCCTGTCTGGCTGTGATGCTTTATGGTCAGTGGAGCAGCTGAGTTAAAAATGGTTGAGTTTAAAAGCTTGGGGTGAGTCTTGAGGCAAGGAGGATCCAAAAAATATAATCTGAAGGGTTGCATAGTTCATATATTATAAGTAATTGTAGCCCTACAGTTAAAAGACAGTGTTAGTTTAAGGACTGTTGCAACCTTGATGGTTCAAAGGTATATGGGAAATAAGGTTGTTTAACTCAAGCTCTAAATCAACTTTCAATGTATTTGTTCTAACTTTTCTTATACTTATCCCCATAGTCTGAACTGCAGAATAGAGTGCCCAAGAAGCTGAACACTGACCCAATAAATCTTTGTATTTCATCATGTAAAGCAACTGAATTTGGAAGTTTAAAGTGCCATGGTTTGAACTCTTGAAATTCTTTGGTTGAGGCATAGCTTTCATTAGATAACACTGCCTTGAATTTGCCTTGTTTTCCCACAAAGACTTAAAATAATAACCTGGAATACAGGTAAGGAACAGAAGCAGGAGGAGCATGTTGTACAAGGAAGGGCTGTGTCCAGCCACAGCCCACCCAGCTCCACTCCAGGACAAGGAATGGTTGGTCATAGAGAGGAGCTCAGCCCTGTAGTGACTGAAGGGTCACATCCAAGCTCTGGGGACACCACTGTCAGCTCCAGAAAAACTCAGTGCACAAGAATGTGAGCAATGCTTAAAGAAGGCAGGGAGGTAGTTCCTGAAATTGCAGGATTTTGTTTTGATGGGAATGAGGAGGCTTTCAGCTTTTGCCTGTCCTGGGAAAAATAAAATTTTAGTGTGGTCTTCTTTGTCCCCCACACCAGTCCTGTGGTTCACATAATCCTGACTTATTTTCTTATAGATAAAAGCTACATGATGAACTCTAGTCATAATTTTGGCATGTTCAACCTCTTCTCCCATCAAAGGCTTATTTAGTAAATACCTGGAGGACCATTTGTAATCACAAAGACACATTCAGTGTGTCCATGGAGTGCTTTAAAGGGGATTTACTCTTACCTACTTGTTTTATCCTTCTGCTAATAGTTTACAGAGTTTTTGTCTTTAAGACAAGTAACAGTCATACTTAAAGGCCAAAATTCCTGAAAGGTCTTCAAGTTCTTCAGCTATAGGATTTTTTGTGAATGAAGGAAGGAGCAGCACACAAGAAGTCTTCAGGTAAGACACTTTCCACAGCCTGTGTGGTAAGTGAAAATAGGTCTTGAAAATTCTGCCCTCCCTTGGTATTTATTCTGCTGTCTGTGCACTGTCCTTTAGACTACATTTTCTATACCATATTATTGCACGGTCATAAGGAGTTCAACAAAATGAAAAATTAATAGAATGAAAAATGGGAGTGAGACTATGACTTGTCTGGTTTGTACAGATAAGGGAGTATATGAAATATAATGTTATCAGTTTAATCCCACTTACTTTGGACATTACAACACTTAGAGTTCATTAACAGTAAGATTTCTGCGCTGTGGGTTTTGTACCAGCTAAGTTGCTAAGCAACCTTAACTCCAAGATAATGATGTCTTTCTGCCTGTGATTAAAGAATGATTTTTCCTGTATTCTGTTGATGATATATCTAGCTTACTTATTTTCTTGTTTGCAAACTCTTTTTCTCATTTTTCATTCCAGATATAGCAAGGCATATATATATATATATATATATATGTTCCTTGAAGCATTTTATCTTTAAAATTCCCCAGTCACCTACTCAAGTGAATGCAAATAGCACAATAGTATTATGAAAAACCCACACTGTACAGTAATGCAAAGAACATAAAATGGAGAAGCAGCCTATAGAACTGCTCCTGATACTGCTGAATAAATCCTTAAAACCTTTTCAGCACAAGTGCATTGCTAATAACCGTGGATAATGCTCTAGTTCTGTGGTTTAATTCTCCTCTTAAATAAATAAATAGAAAGCTCTGGGACTCGCCCATATGTGATGCTGTACTTTGGAACTGGTCCAGAAAAGTGAAATACTGTACTTTAAGTGGTAGCAGATGCCTCTTGCTAAAGCTGGGAGCTGGATCAATTGCTTCAATAGTATTTATGGAAGTCCCCTGGACCACAACACTTAGAGTGTTCTGAGTTAGTATCTGAAGGATGTCACACATTAAAATGAACGTGGGGTGACATTATTATTTAATATATTTCAAATTATTCTGTTAATTCCTGCACAGCTTATCACCATGGTTACTGTGACAGGAAATTAAACAAACAGGAAAAAATTAAAATTAATCCATCCTGAAGCAGATTCCAGTGGAATCTAGCCTCATTTAAGCATTGGGAGCCACAATGAAGAGGACTCCTCTTTAACTAATAATATAACCCATGCCTGCTGGAAGAGGAGGAGTTTTCTCCTGGGATTTGGTGTCTCTGTTATAAATGACTTTCCATGTTGTAGGAAGCGGTGGTTTTGCAGTGAAGGCCTGGATAGGAGCTACTGATGTAAACTGTCTGTTTCCAACAGACTGGAATTAAATCCATAATACTTCGTGGCGTGGAGGTTTGTAACTGAAGTACCAACACTGGCTTCAGTATAAACTTCATTCTAAATTCAGCTGTCTCCATCTGAGAGATGTGAATAACTTCCGTAGTATGGCATTTACCTACTGTTTTGAAGGGTTTCTAACATGCCAAGTTGCTTGCAGTTCCTGACTGATTATTTCAACAGTTATCATTCCTTAGAAATACATAAATTCTAGTCTGAGTGGTTGGAGTAAGTTTTTAGTTACCGAACTGGACTGGTTTCCACTGCAGTGTTGGGTGTGTGAGGGTGTTACACAAGCAGGAGAGGAAGGTGTCTTAATACACAATTATGTTCATGTCTGTAGTGAACTTATTATTTCTTTAGACCAGCGATGTAAAAATCTCAGCACTTGTGCAGTGATTTCTTGCTGGATCAACCTGGTGCTTCTTGAATAATTTTGTGAAGAATATTTTAGAGAACTGTTGCCTCAGTAGAAGTTGGAAGTTGTCCCATGTAGGATATAGTTCCTCTACATGAAGCATTTGTTTCAAATGTCTACCTGCCAGGTGGATTTCAAATTTGAGATGGTGTTTGGTTTGAACTGGAAACTGTTCATCCTATAGTTGCCATGGAATCTGAAGCAAATTTAAAAAGTACTCTTCCTGAAGAAATTCATACAACCAAAATGCAAAACCTTGGTAAGAACAACCCCAAGGCACAAGAGGAATACAGCAAGGTCAATTGAAATGCCCTTCTGAGTGACAGGTTTAATTCACATTTACTTTACTCTGTGTCTTACACCAAGCAAACATGTTTAGACAGGTAAATATTTGGCATCTGAGGATTCCCCTTGAAATCAGACATCAATTAAAACACTTCAGCTTGTTCTGGACTAAATATTAGTCTCTACTAAACAATACAGCGAGAAACATCCAAGCAACTGTTAAAAGACATACAAGGTTGAGGATCTCATCCTCTGATAATTATGAATGAAATTAATAGGATCTGGAGCACTTGATTTCATAGTGAGATCCCCAGTGGGGAGTTCAGAGGGGTAATCCTGACTGGCTCTGACTTGAAGGAGCATTAAATGATAGTGAGTCGTAATGGGAAGTGAATCTGGTATGAATCACCAGGAAACAGCAATGGGGAATAATGCAGTATTTTTAAGGAAAGACATATAACCCATGTCCTTAATGCCTGTGTATCACAAGGGAGTTTCACTCAGCCTAAAATTCCTCTAAATTATATCTGGTATTTAAGAGACTTGAGCAAATCAGAAAGACTCGAGTGTGATAAGTTCCAGTATTTTCTATTTTTGAGTTATATCTAATGTTTTCCCCCATGAAAACATTTTGACCTTGGTAGCATTTTAAGATGAACCTATAACTTCAATAGCTAAATATAGTTTTCAGTGGTAATGTAAGAACATCTCAAGTAAAATAGTCAAAACATCTCTCACATTTATATACTCAAAATTCAGGTTTAAAACCTTCATGGGGAGTCATATTTAATATTTAGTTAAACATTGCCAATTATCTTTGGAACCACAGAATAAAACAGAACTCTAGTACTTGTCACAAAAAGTGACATGGAACAGCCTATTCCAATATGAATGAAGCTCTGAACATAAGTAATCCTTTTAAAGAACAAAAAGGAAGTACATGAAAGGTTCAGTGGCACTCATTAATATTAGTTATTCCCAACACTGATCAGGAAAAGCGATCCTCTTAAAACGATCTCGAAGTGCACACTGTCTTTTGGATAATTACACATGACCCCAATTTATGCCAAGATATATGTAAAAGTAAACTACATTTTACTGCTATTCAAATATTTATAAGCTTTCCACATGAGTTGTCCTAATTAAAGCTTTATACACTTAAAAAGAAAATTTTAAAAAATGCTTTTAGCTTGGCTTTTGTTAAATCCCTTTTTTCTCCCCCACCAAGATGTCATAGAGCAGCCCAGCTGCAGTGCCACTGTGTGCAGAAGGCTATCAGCACTGAAGAGTAAATCAGGAGCTACTATTCCCATTGCATTCAGGATTCCCATGGCTGTTGTTTTGTTGGCATTGATAAGGCTCTAAATCAGGATTGAGGGGTTCACATGGAATTGGAATGTTTCCCAAGGGCTTTAGGAGTAGTTACAGAGAGTGCAGAGCTGTTATTCCCCTTCTGTGAGCTAACTACAATACGTTTTTTTGGCAACAGAAGTCTCTCAAGTTCTGTTTCTCCTCCCACACTCCCAGAGCAGTAGTTTCAACTTAATGTGACTATTACTTGATAACATTAATATTAACATCAGGGTATGGTTAATAACATTAGAGGAGTAAAAAAGGTGGCCTGGAAGTTAACTTGTAGAGAAAATCTCTAGTTCAGGCTTACATAAAGCCTCTGGTGAGAGACACGACTCATAATGCCCTTTGCACTTATTAGAGCCAGAGCTGGATTTACACTGAGAGCTGCAGAAACGTGAAGGAAACCACCAGTAGTCCCAGTAGAATACTGTCAGGTCACTGGTAACCCAGATCAGTATCTGCACCTGGATCAACCCTTGTGCCACTGCAAGGAAAGATTGTCATCGGGTAAGGAAAGGGACTGAGGTAGAGATGCTCGTTTATTTTGGTGCCAGTGCACTTCCATCTTAAACTTTATGTGAAACTGCACGATAGCTGTCTTTGGTGTAAAGGAAATTGTGCTTGAAGATTAAACAGAAGAGAAAAAAAACCGCCAAAGAAATACTTTCCTCTGCTCTACCTAAAGTGATGACTGGTAATTCCTCTAGTAGGAAGTGTGCTGTTCTGAAACCTGTTTTCTGGGTACCAAAGTATGTGGTTTTGGAGGCCTTCTTTCTACTAGCCTCAAGAGTTTAGTTTGCCTTGGACAAGAAAGGAGAGGGACAGAGTGTACATGTGTGTGCATCCATGCTACACAGCTGCTCTGCCCCTTGGTAGTCACTTGGGCTGCTCTGGGGAATACATGGGGAAGTGCTTTCTTAAAAAGGAAAAATATCTGCCCTGAAAGGGGTGGCTTTAAATGCTTGTCACTGGCTAAAATAAAGTAGCCCAGTGTTGTTATTACTTGATAAAGTTGACATTAGGCAGCAGCACTGCAGAAGGTGAAGGGGAGGAGAATTCCTCCTCCAATAGGGTGCTGCAACCATGTAGAGAGTCCTGTGCCTCAGGCAGCAGCTCTTTATAAGGAGGTACCTTGGGGACTAAAATCCTTCAGTGCAGGGGTCTTGCATTTTTATTGAGAATAGTGCTGGATGCTTATTCTTCTGTAATAAAGATGAGAGAGGGAGCGCCACCACAAGTTATTTCTTGAATTCTTCAGTAGAATTTTGTGCTCTGAGTGGTTGCTAGAGAAGTACAAATTGCTGCGGCCTCAGGAAGAACACATTTCCTTCTCAGTCTACCTTCCCTCATCCTCAGGTTTTAAATCAGGTTTTCACCTATCTCTGCGTGTGTTTTTAAGGATTAAAATTGAACATTATCTTGCCTATTTCTTCCTTTGATTTTGCGGTGTTAAAACCTACCACTGCTTTAAGGAGATGCTTATATCAAAGATTGGTACCTATAATCTCTGTTAAGTCTAAAGTATTTTTAGTATATATTATTATGATGATGAATAAAGTATTTTATTCAGTTATTGCTGTGCTTGTTTATACCTAAGCTGCATTCTAATGGAATGTCACTGGTTTTCAGAAGCTTTATTTCAATACATAACCTTTGACATAAACAATATCTTTAAGATATTATATGTCTTATCTCTATAGAGCTATTTAACTTGTAATAGTCAGACACTGATGTGATACAAATGAATAGCATTTATCATTTGGGTAATCACATTAATATAACTGCATATAAAGTGACCTTATCTTACCGCAATAATACTGTAAAATGGCACATCTCATTATCACAATTACTGTGGGGTTTATGCTGTGTTTGACATTTGACAGTGGTCACAGAGTTCAGGCCACAGACTGTGTGGCCCCAGAGCTCTGCCCAGTGTTCACCAGATCGTGTTCATTCAAAGAGAACAGTAGGTGCTGTCAGGGGTGCTCTGGATCTCGTTGTGGTTTTTTTAGGGGGGTTTTTTTTTTTTTCTTCTTTGCTTTTTGATCTTCCCCTCCACTTTTTGTGTTTCCTGTTTTTTGTAGATAGTTGTTTTTTCCTGCATTGCTTAGGGAATTAGCCTTGGGAGCAGATTTCTGCCTGTCCTTGGGAGGAGACCCAAAGGAAGAGGGACCACATGGGATTATTTCTGTAAGCGCACAGGACACCTTCCGGCCTCTGTCTACTGAGTAGCTCTGAGCCTTTTTGATCTACATATATTGCCTGAGTATTTAACAACCCCTCAGTGGTTTTATCTTCCATGAAGCTGTCCAGCGTCCCCCAGTGCTCCTGTAAGTTTTTGATACTCACCATACCTTTTGGCAATTAGTTCCTTAGCTCTGCTCCCTGCTACATGAAAAAAACTTTCATTTGTTTCCCGTATAACTCCTAATAACTTAATTTGATCCCCTACAGGTTTTGTTTTGCAAGAGGCAATGAATAGTTGGTGTCTCTCCAGCTTCTCTATACCACTCATGATTTTGCACATCTTTGTCATTCCCCTTTTTAGTCATCCCTTTTTCAGACTAGAGAAAAATATGTATTGGACAAGTTGAAGAAAAGCCGAAACAAAGCAATTTTTAAGGCTTTCAGAAAACACCGCTGCTTATGGAAGACACCACCCATTCTTGCAGAGTGAAGGGCAGCATTCTGCTGTCCCCCACGGTTAATAGATGGCTGAGCCGTCTGATTTTATGTTTGTTATGCCTTCATCATCGCTAGCAAGGGATTTACTTGCAAAGCAGCAATCCTTGCCACGGTGGGGTTTGCTGTGGTCTGCCAGGCTGTTCTGCAGGCAAACAGAGCCACCCGAATAAAGTATAGCGCCAGTCACAGGTAGGGGACGCTTTATTGTCCCAATCTAATAACTGACTGAAGCAGCTGTAGTAATAAATACTTAACAGGAAATAACAGTTAACAGAAGCGGACTTTTCTATGTCTTTTTAAAAAGGATTGTCAATCACAGTGGAGGTAACGTAATCCCATCTGCAGTCAGACAACATCAGATTGAAATAATCAGAAGAATTCCACTGGCAATGCGCTACTTGAAAAAATCCAGCCGTTAATTTAGATAAGAGATTTTTATTTTTTGGAGGGTACTTCAGTGTAGATTAGATTACATCAAGGGAAAAAATACCGTGATTCTGGCTTTTGTCTTCCGCAGTAGAAGCAATGGGCTTTCTTTGCTTAATTTTGTCACAGAACCACAGGGTGGCTGAGCTTGGGTGGGATCTGTGGAGATCACATGGCCCAGTTCCCCTCTCGGGTCTCCCAGCACAGGGTGCCCGAAGCCTGTCCCTCCCATCAGGTGTTGGATATCCCCAGGGACACGGAGCCTCTGCAGCCTCTGTGAGGAACAGAAACCGGTTTCGCTACAGGCAGGGGAAAGGTGGGCAGGCAGGGCACCTGGGAGCCATTTTGTGTGGGGGCTGCCAGGGCGCCATTTTGTGCGTGGAGCTACTAAGGCGCCATATTGTGTTGGGCCTACCAAAGTGCCATTTTGTGCTGGGGCCGCCAAGGCGCCATTTTGTGTGGGGCGCTGCCAAGGCACCATTTGTTTTGTGGGCTACTAAGGCACCATTTTGTGTTGGACCTACCAAGGTGCCATTTTTTGCATGGAACTGTCAAGGCGCCGTTTTGGGGGGGGGGGTTGCCAAGGGGCCATTTTGTTTGTGGGCTGCCAAGGCGCCATTTTGTGTGGGGGCTGCCAAGGCGCCATTTTGTGTGGGGGCCGCCAGGGTGCCATTTTGTGCGTGGAGCTACTAAGGCGCCATTTTGTGTGGGGGCTGCGAAGGTGCCATTTTGTGTGGGGGTTGCAAAGGTGCCATTTTGTGTTGGGCCTACCAAAGCGCCATTTTGTGTGTGGAGCTACTAAGGAGCCATTTTGTGTGGGGGGGCTGCCAAGGCGCCATTTTATGTGTGGAGAGTCTGTGGGGTGTTGGAGTATAAAACGAATGAGACAGAAAGCACATGGGGCAATTTTTGCTTTGGACTTCAGGTTCCCAAAATGTAGGAAATCTTATTTTCAAGTTAATTCTTGCCAGCAAAGGAAATCAAACTCCTGGGCTTGGTATAGTTTGCACCACATTTAGGAATGGAATGGCCAACATGAAAATTAAGTAACTTGTTATCTTGTTCTAACCATCTGCCTCTGATTTTTGCCTTTCTCTGTACTTTGTTCTTAGAAGAATTCTGTTTCCTCAGGAAAACATATCTTTGTTGCTCAGTTTCAATGGAGCTTATGTAAAACAGGTAGCTTACTAGAATTAGCTTGTAGTTAATATAAACTTTGTTGCTAATTATAGAGATCTAATTGATTTCTGAGTAGGTGGTAAAAAATATTTTTGTCTAGGTGATTCAGTGCTCTAAAAGCATTAGGTTAGAAAATTTCTTTGCCTCACAAATCCCTCTGACAGCTATTACAGCCGAAAATCACTATTGACCACAATATAGATCTAAAGTCTGTGTATTTCACAGTTAAAAGACACCAAACATTTAAGAGTTTAAGTAATCTTAGTGTTTTTCCTCTGTGATTATTTCTTCATTTCAGTGTACTCACTGCAACCCCCCCCCCCGCCCCCTCCCAGCCCCAGTCACTGTCTTGGACCATCAAATAATCGATAATCTGTATTTTACAGAAAGGTTTTCAAAAAATAATAATCTACTCCCAAATGCAAATTAAGCAAACAATGATGAATTGGGCTCACATTCAATTAAAAGTTTAAGCAAATGCTCAAACATTTTACCATATGGAAGCACTTCAGAGCAAGAATTCCAAATTAATCCTGTGTGGGATTTACGTAGTGAACTGGCAAGGTAGGTCATGTGAGCACCCAGAAATCAAGTGTAACACTGCTATTCACTGACTGATTCATTGTCCTCTTTCATGGCAACGTTAAGATGAGACTGGGGAATGCAGTCCTCCAGCCCTGATCTGCAGGCAGAGGTATTCCCATCTAGACATAGGATTTAGTTGCACCTTGTACTTTTTTTGATCTGTGCATGAAAATTTTTTTATACCTTCTGCGTGAAATGAGAGGCAGAAATGACCTTTTACCATGATTTCCATGGTGACAATGCTCATTTTTATGTCATGAAACTGTTCATTAATATTATACAAGGGACATCTAAAGTGGGCATGATATAACAAGTGAAAGTAGAAGAAAGTGAAACTTTGTTGAAGACTGTGCTTTAAATTTTTGAGACACATCTCCTTTAGGAAGGCTTTGCAGTTACATTGTCTCCCAGGGCAAAGCAGGCACTTACAGCCAGGGCTGTTAACTTGCTGTGAGGTGATGTCTTCCATTCTTGATCTTTGAAATTCATTCAGTGTGTCCTGGATATGAGAAGAAAAGAAATGATGCACCATTTCTTTCAAAACTGTTTTTGTTTTTGAAGTGTATACACACATCTGTGTCTTTCTAGATATCCTACATCGTTCACATTAGCAATAACTGAAATAAAATATCACTCAATTCTCTGCTTTTGTTCTTAATATATAGGGCTTAAACAGTGTTGTTATGCTGCTGTGAGCTACTGAGCTGTATTTGCCACATTTGTTAAGACTGACATCCCATAAATAAAAGATCTAAGAATTCAGCTTATCTGCTTTTGAGACGGCACGAATATGTTCACGTATTGTATGAGCTAAAGGAATCTGGGCTCCTTGGACTGAAGAAAAACAGGTTATAATTGGTAGCTGCAAACTGCATGATCATTAAGAAAACGTGCACTGTATCTATTGACTTTTAATAAACAGGAGCAGAAGACACCTCAGTAAGTATTTAAACATTCTGCTTTATTAGCACTAGGTATTTAGTAATAACAGATATCCAAACTCCAGTGTTTCTTATGCAATCTCATATTTAATGGTATTTAATATTTGCTAGATTTTACAGAACATAAAAAGTAAAAGAATAAACCCTTGTATAGTAAATGTTTATATCTTCCATTTGATACTATTAATGATTTTGCACCTGTTCTTCTCTTTTTTATTTTGTGTTTTCCTAAATTGATCTCATTCAAGGAGCCTGCTCTTTTGCCAGACTGATTCATTTGCTTACAAGAGCACCCTAATGATTGCACTCATGTCAACATGTTTCTAGAATTTACAAAGCTGGAACCAAGGCACGTGTCTCAGTAGGTAAGGAAATCTGATGCACTCTGTCCAAGTGTAATATCTGACAGAATAACTGAGATCTAGTCTATTTTCACTGACTTAAGTCAGTCCTTACAAGTGTGACAGGCATAGTGAGAAAGCTGTTTTCCTTAGGGATAACTGTTCTGTCCAATGCTAATGTTGCCCACATTTTGGTGACATCATTCACTATATAATTTGGGGAGTCTTACAGTCCTGATTAAAGCACATAAGAAAAAACTATTGTTTCATTGAGTGTAAGTGCCATGGGCATGACAACCACTTAAACATTTTTCTGAGTGTTTGCCTGACTGTGTTTCACATTAGCCTGACCTAATTTACCCACATCTCAAAGGCCGTGCCAGGCTTCACTCCCTATAAGTCTGTGTAGCCTCTTGGAGAGCCTGGGGGTATATCCAGGTCTAGTGGAACTAGCTACAGCCTTGTTTTATTATTGCTGGAATTTGACCTATAAGAAGAAACCTTGCTTCCATTTTTATCCTGCTAAGCTGTTTCTTAAACCAAGGAACCCAAATCCTGGTTTTCCCTATATATATATACATGTATTTCTGAAACAAAGCAGCAAACAAAGAAACTCCAATAAAACACCACTCCCACCTGCCCTAATACTCCCCATGGTTATTGATATAAGAATCTTGTTAATGCCTCTCACTGTTATTTCCTGTTTGGAGCTATCCCTGATCTACCTTTTCTTCCCAAAGAAAACTCTTACAGTAATCTTTTCTACAAAGGGAGAATCTTGAAAGTCTTGGAAGAAATAAAATTTCAGCAACCCCTTTGTAATTTCTTCAGAATTTGGATTCTGGTGTTCAGGTATTTCCCATTTTTGTTTTGTCTTTCAGGGTGTAACTTTTTCAGTCGGAACTTGACATCACTTCTGAAAATGGCATCAGTGACCACAGAGAATGTTCAATCATCATTAAAGGCAGTGGGCACTTTTGTCTGCAAAAACTGCCCTTTGAGACTGAAAACCTTTCCAGGCTTCTCTAATCCTGCTTGGCTGCAGGAACACACCAGGAGAATCCAACAAGGCTCTGACATCAGACCAGTCTGACTGTTTTATACAGTTTACTCACATTAGGATTGCATGCAAAAAAAGGTCAAATGCAAACGTTTTAAACCTGTAGCTCTCGCTGCTGAATCACTGCAGTGCTTCATTCGGGCTGCACGATGTGAAACTGCCTAGACAGGGTGATGGCCAATTAAGGGGAGAAAGAAAGGCAGAGGCAGATCTTGTGTGAGGCTGGAGAATACACACCAAAAAGTCTGCTGGCAGAGTTATATCAGTAAATGAGCATCTTGGCAAGAATTGGTTCATCAAACAAAGTCAGCGGTGCTAACAAAAGCAGTTTGATAGCAGCCTTGTTGTGTCTATGCTGGAAGGACAGGGGAGAATTAATAAAAAAAAAATTAAAAAAGTAAAACTCACTAATGTTTTAAAGTTAGAACTGTTTTTAGGGTGGGTTTTAATTGATTTTTTTAAAAGTTACTCCTGCTAGGATTTCTGTTTTCTGGTTTTTCTTTTCTTCCTTCTATCCATGATTTGCATTCTGCTGACCTCCTTAATCTATGTTTTAAATGGTTTCTATCAAACTGTCTCCCCTTCATATTATAATATCAATATGCTTTGGTTTTTTTCAGCCTGGAAGTCTTGTTCAAAAATGCACATAATTTATATTCAGGTAAGACTTTATTTGCATGAAGAAGTTCAAGCACAGCAGCTTTTCTATTTTCCCTGGAACATTTTTCACATTTGAAACATGTAACCATTCTAGATCACCTTTTCCATAGCTTGTGTAAGTCTATTAAAATCAAATTTGCTCTAGGCAATAAATGAGCCTGAAGCTGAAATACCAACTGTGACCCTTTGGAAAGATGTAAAGAATTTATCAGCAAAAGTGTTGTGTCCCTTTGGCAATGTCACAATTAATTATCCTTCTGCCACTGTAGATCTGACATGTATATTGCCATCAAATGGCCAGGGTGAACTAAAATGCATTGTGTTATTCCATATTTCATACAGAAACTACATGAAAGTTAAGCAGATATTGTTATTATAGAAAGGGGAAACCTGTGCAAACTTACTGCAGGGCTCTGCAAAGGCAATGTGGTCATCTATTTCCAAACCCACTGTAAATCTGGCATTTTAACTTCTCATAAATGTTGTGTGTGTACCTTCTGACACTGCCTCGAGTTCTGTGTTTAACCACAAAAACAGAAGCAGAAACCACAGGTAAATTACAGCTGATCTTGTGATTGTTCAAGAAGAATTTTACCTGCTGCATCTGGATGTATGGCTTAGTGTTGGGGGACTGATAGAGAGTTGTTCTGTCAGCTCCACTTGAACTAACCTCATTACTCCTGCATTCTTCCCCGAGGCAATTTCTACCCCATTTTGTACAACTAGAGCAACATGAAGAGACTGAACTTTTGCAGACTTGAGTCTATGACATGAACTAATTTATGTCTCTTTTTTATTTTTTTTAATCTAAGTAGCTGAATTTCCATGTACAAGGAACTCACTAAATTGTCCAATTAGCTTGTCAGAAGGAGCATTTTAGTATTAAGGTCTGAGAGGGTGTATTCTAGGTGGGTTTTCTGTGGGTTTATATCTGTTATGATTAAATAATATTTTTTGGTAGCATCTCACCTAATTTTTAGGGTGATGTGAAATGTGGGAGATTATCAACAAATAAGATGAGTGTCAAAACCAGAAATCATCATAACACTGTTTTGCTGCCTTTACTGAGGCAGTCTGTGATGACAACATTTTTAGAAACTGGAGTTTTGTACACAAAAAGCTGTTACTATTTCACAAATCACACAAGTCCTACTTTTCTTTCTGTTTACTCTGATATTTACCAATCCAGAAAAGTTAATCTTGTTTTCTAATGCAGCTGAAGCAAGGTCCAAAGAACCAAGTCAATTATTTAATAAACACACACTGGTTTCAGACCGATTGTATATTGATAAACCTGTTTATTACTCTACATGCAAAGCATCATCACAGTAACAAGTTCAGTCTAAAATACGTGCAAGTCTCCAGCAGGAAAAGATTAGCAATAAAAAGCTTATGGAGAGCAGCCTATGATAATACTGCTCATAGATAAGGACATCCTTTGATATAGCTTATTTCCAATAAAAACATGGAAATGCAACTGGATTTAGGCATAAAGTGAGATAATGTTTCAAAAATTTACTACTAAAATAATTGCATCTGGAAGCAAATATTTGATAAGCACTTCTTACATACATCACAGCTGTAGCTTAACACTTGAAATTGAACTCATTTAATAAGTGCCATCTTCACAAATCACATCTTTGAGGTATTGATTGGGATACTAAAAATGAGCAGATCCAGAATTAATGACCACTTTGCAAAATGTACTTGTACCCAAATATTGTGGGGCAGCTCTGGCTGTATGTGGTGAATTTCCATTTCCATCTGATTCCTAGTTTAAGAACCTGGACTGATTCATCAGTCTTGGAAGTACTTTGCAGTTTCCTGCCTTAGCAGCAGCAAGATACAAGACACTGACAGTATATGCTGTTATATATAACAGCAGCCTATTGCTGTTTAATTTTTCCAGTAATAATGATACATTTTACCACAGTAATGATACTATATTTTAAGGTTTTACTGAAAATTGCAAGTTTTAGCCATTAGTTGAGAGAACCCTTAATGTAAGAAACAGGACTCGGGGGTTAAAAATGAGCTCTCATTTTCTCTATTCAATTCAGGTGCTCTGTGGTCAAGTGTATTCCACTGCCTCATTCTGTAGTGGTGACCAGAGAGAGGGACAGATGATGAGGCTCAGAAAATTACCAGCAAGTCCATCTGTAGCAGGATGTGTGGTTGGGAGAGGGAGAACAATTTCTGTGAAGTGGTGGCTGTTTACCACCATTTGTCCTGGGGAAAAATGCATCCCAGTGATGGTCCTGCTCCCTCTGAGCAAAAGACACTGTGGCTGGACTTTACTGCTTTGTGACGTGCAGACCTGACATCTCCAGCAAATTCTGGTGACAAGTCACTTGGGAACAGGTAGCCTCGACATCTGTGGTGGCCAGGGTTGGACAGCCAAACTGCAAAGGCAGGCAGCTGAAGTGCAGAGGCTTATTTCTGTAGCACCTTCTGCCCAGGTGGGAGCTGCCTTCCAGAGACTTGTTTAGACTGTCTCTCAATATTCTAGTCATTTGTAAGAGCTGTGGCTGTCTCAGGGACTGTCACTTTGTTCCTGCCTGCTGTCCCCCTAGGTGTCATCTCAGTGTCCAGCTGGAATGGTGACCCTCTGACTCAGGGCTCCACAAGAAACACGTGTCTCTACAGAGAGCCCCTGGGAGTAGCTAGAATTCCTTTCATTGCTTTGTCCTCCTCCAGCCCTGGCAGGCTCTGTGAGTTGTTCACACAAATATCAGTGGCGCTGTTTGAAGGAGTCCCACCTCCCAGAAATTTGGGATGCACACAGTGACTGACCCTCGCTTCCTGTTACTCCTCAGTTACGTTGGATGGCTGATGCTGATCTTTACCAGGCTTGGCCAACCTCATTGCCGCCAAGGCACCGGGCGGACAATTAAAGCAGGTTCTCAGCTCCTGCATCCATCCACAGCATGGCTTCGGGCTGCTGCAGAGACCACCACAGCCTGCCAGAGCCTCCTGAAAGCTGCTTCCCAGGGAGGCACTCAGTGCTCCAGCTCCAAAGGGTCCCTTCACAGTGAGTGTGTGCCACTGCTGCCTATCCATGCTGCCTTTAAATAACGGGGTGGATGCAGTTTGGGTGTTAGTAAAAAATATTGGTACTTGAGACAATTTTTCAGATTTATTAGGAGGAGTAATGTCCCCATTTATAATGACAGTGCAACACAGTATGTGACTGTGTTGGAGGGACTAAACCTTCATCCTGATAAATTACACAATTATGCTTTGAAATGCGTTTACTTGTTTTGAAACATAATTCCTCTGTGGTTTAAAAAAAAAAAAAGTATCCTGCTTCTGAAAATAAACAAGTTACCGGTAACAGGGTTCACTTTATCATAAAACTGTTTTGTTTCTATTCAAAAAGAATGTATTTGGGAGACAAATTTTCTTAATTGCCTAACTAATAATGTCTTTTTTTTTTTTTTTTTAGAGATAATTCTAACACCTTAATAACCCTGTAGGATACTTATTAAAATATAAGAGATTAAATTCTAATGAGCACACAACAGACCTCTTCTTGAAAGGGCTGCCAGGAAGGGATTGCTGTAAGAAAAAATATTAAATTCGTTTTCCAGCCTATAACAAAAGGCAGCATGCAGTACATAGCACATAGCTATAACACTTACCTGAATAACCATAAATTAAGTGGTGTTTTAGCCAGCCAGTTATCCTTTAGACTGCTATGCATGAGCAGGCAGGAAGTCTTCATTTCCAGTGGAATGGATGATTTGGAGGCTTTGCTGTATATCAGCCTTAACTGTGCTAATTCTTGTACATGGATTTGGATTCACTGTCCTAAAGGACATGCTCTATCCACAGTAAATAATTCACTCAGTGAAAATAAAAAGAGTTTCATGGGGAGTTCAATATGAGCAGAATAGAACTCATAATACAATTCTTGACCACCTTGAGAGGGGAATAAAAACAAAAGTCATTCCTACAGGTCAAGAAATACTTGCGGATTATGGATGACTAATAAAAAGATTTTAACTGATTTAGGCACATTAGGAAAAGCTATTAACATACTAGCAACTAAAAACACTGTAATGAGGCAAAATATTACAGTTAATGGTGATGAGTCCTATAAAAAGTGAGAGTCAGAATTAAAACATCTTGTAAGAATTGTGATATAAGTCTCCTACTTGTCTATATGATACTTGTGTATCATCTACTATGTTACTGCTACAGTAACACACCCTTTACAAAGCAATTAATTCCAACTGATTGGGAGGACAATTTAATTACAAGCATTAAGGCTGAGTATTATTTTATATATAATAATAATATTTTTAATTTCATCCCCTACAGAACCTGAACTCTCAAATTCTGAACCAATTTTTTGCCAAGTGATACATAACAATTAAACTGAAAGCAATACACACAATGGTATGATACCCAGGTGATCAAAGGTAAAGCAGTTATTTCTATCACAGTACTTCTCTTCCCTCACACCAAACAAATAACTTTGAACATTTTAGTTGAGAGGAAAGTAGTGAAGTGGATATAGCATGTATTGCATTGAGATGAAAGAAAAAGATAAGGAAAATGTAGATAAGCTTGTGCAGTGCTGGAAGCATTACAAGAAAAAGAGCAGGAGCATGTGTTGTATTTACAGGGGATAAAAATACAGAGTACTACTAGTGGAAAGATGAGCAATAAACCACACGAAATGTTAGGTGAAGCAAATAAAATGCAAGAGCAGACAAAAGAGTAAAGTAAAATCACCTGGAAAATAACCATGCCATTGCTTCAACAAAGTTAAAAGACATCCTCCCACCCCAGCCCGTTTTTTGGGTTGGACTCCAGACAAGGATAAAGGTACAATTCCTTGCCTAAAAGCCATGGAATCCAGCATGAGGTCTGAGGGTCAGGTAGGGGGAATGTAGTGCAGGGAAGGCACAGAGTGTGGTGACACCCTCGTTCAGCTTAAGGAATTGTGGTACATCAGTTGATTGAACTGAAATTCCTTGGACTGTTTCTTTAAAGCTTGATTCTAGATGAAAATGTAAGAAGGGTGGTGATGAACTTCAGCAAACGCAGCAGAGGCTGTGGGTGAGCCATCCCTGGAGGTGTCCAACACCGAATCTGTAAAAGCCAGGAGCACTCTGATGGGAATTCAGTGTAACTGTGCTTTGGGTTACAGATCTCCTGTGAGCCCTCCAGCCACGGTGAGTCTGTGATTCCTTCATTAAAACTAAACCAAACTAAATAACTGGACAAAGGAGAGAGATGGAAGAGTAGACTTGAAAAAATTAATTGTTTCTTGTTATGTATGAACTAAACCTATGTCTGTAGTGGTGTAATTCCACTGATTTTGGTGATACGTGAAGCAAAAATAGTAAGATGTATAATATTTACATTCAAAATAGCCTCGCTTTTAATCAGTAACTGTTTTGTACCAGCTTTCACTGTATATGGTTTTAAAAATTTGACTTGTCTTTTCAATTCTTACACCATTTATCTACTCTCTCTACTCAGTCTTTCAACTCTCAACCATATCTCTTGGCTTTTTTTTTTCTGTCTGGCTACAAAGTTGTTGTACAAGACAAAGCAGATAAAACAGCAGAATAATGACAGTGGATATCCCCTCTGGTGAGATCTAGATTTCCTCAGTGGAGAATGCCTGACCTTCTTTCATTCTTGACACTTGAAAGCTTTCTTTAATAGTGTCATTTCAGCCTAATTTTATACAGTCAGCATTGTTAGATATCTTGTAAACGTACTCCCATCTTTTATTGTTTTTAGCCACCAATTAGTTCCCAGCCTGACTAGTCCCTGTTGCTCAGCTCTGTACTGGGGATTTGGCACAGCGTGTTGGAATAAATCACTCTCCTTCTGCCCCGTGTAGTCTGAAAATACAAATCCAAGCACAGATATAGATGTGTGCAGTGACAAGGGAAGAACCACAACAAGAAAATGCACGTTTGCCTCTTCTTACAGTCACCCTGCTTGAACCCTTCTAATGCCAGGATTTTGTTTTTCTGGAAAGAAAGGAGCAATCATTTAAGGAATTTTTAATTAGGAAATATTTTTACTATTGCTGCATTTTTACTACTATACTGTGCTTTGCTCTGCTAGATGTGATCACATTTAATTATCTTCTGTCCTTGCAAAGCCACTTGATGATGTGACTCTGCTGCTGATGAGAAGGTTGCGCAGAGCCCACTGAGGTCAAGTTCCCAGCGGTCACTGAGTACGTCAGTGTTACTTTTATGTACTTCAAGTTTGAGCACGTTGATAAGTCCTGCCTTTTTTTTTTTTTTTTTTTTTTTTTTAAAAACCTCTGTTCTTCTCTATTGAGGTCACTTTGACTGCTGTTTCATTCTGTTTGTACTTTCAGTCTCTAATTTTTGCCGAGGACATTGCAGGCTGAGCAGGAATTCCACATTTTCAAGTGGCATACTGTAAAGTAATTTCCTACTTAAAAGTTTTCCTCTCTGTTGAGTACTCTGTGACTGAGTGTAACTGAGACTAAAAGGTACTTCTGTTTGCAGCAGCCCCTGGCAGAGGCCTGAAAAGGTTTGTGCAAGCACCACCATCACACCTACAAACACCTGAGCTGTGGCAAACTCCCTGGCACCTGGGAGCCAGTGTGGCATTCCACTCCCTTCTCCACTGAGTCATCTCCAAGGTGGGATACTTCTCTTTTCTCCCTCTTTTCCTCTCTGAGCCAGGAATAGTTCCAGGAGCAGAACAGTTTCAGTCTGGATCAACTGCCTTTTTTTTTTTTTTTTTAGCTTGTATTTTTATCTCTTCCATATGATCCCAGAGAAGAGCCTAAGCTGAACATTCCTGTCTTTTTCTCTGTGTCTTTTGCTGCACATATAAATTCAGGTCTGTGGATTTCTTCTGGAAACTCTGAAAAGCTCTTTCTCCTTTGCCTTTGCAAACATGAGTTTTGCCCACAGTAACCATTGCAGGAATTAAAACATGCATAAATCTCACACCATGTACATAATCACACTCGATACTTCTGAACGGTAGTTAAGTTTTGGGGAAATGCTCCACTCGTTTACATCACCAGACTGAACTGTGTTAGGATACTCCTGTGCTGGAACAAGGTTTTCCAAAACAGTTGACTTAACATGGGCCTGACTTCAAAGGATCTACAGATTTCTCTTCTAAAAGTTTGTGATGCTCTAACAAATCAAAATAAGACAAGTCTATATCAAAATATTAGAAAAAAAGTGTCTTAATTGTCATGAGTCACTTAGTAATGTGTATGTATATTAGATTATTTGCACAATTATAGCAAATGATTTATGTGTTTAATATATTATTTATTTACTACAAAAAATGACCATATCTAGATATAAGTATAATCCTTAGTGGTTAAATTGGAACACTGTGCATCTATTTACTCATGAAGCAGTAGAGTCATAGAATCATAATAACAAGCACAACAGTACAGAAACATTGATTTTTGCCTTTGTTTAAATAGTTCAGCTATCACATTATCTGATGGACCAAAAGGTATTTCCCTGACAAAATGGATTAAAGTCATAAAGCTGTAAGCAACAGGAGTACATTGCCTTTCATCTCCCTCTGCACTCACACAGTTGGACAAATGGGGCTTGTAGTGACTTGTTTCCTCTTTAGCTCATTTGCCCAAGGCAACAAACAGAAGAAATTGCAGGTAACAGTTTATCAAGTGCTTGCAATCAGTCGACTCCCTCTCTTCCTGTCACTCAGCATCACTTTATTAACAGGGTCTTGACCCAGGTGTGCCAGGAGCTTGGAAGTTCAGAAGGTGGGATGCAGCTGCCACATGAAAGATGGATGATGTGCATTTCATGTTTTCAGTGCACGTTAGTGTATCCAAGAGCGAGCATGCTAATAAAAGGTGACATCTCGCCAACGATACCGTGGAAGCCTTGGGAAAAGAACTTGGAACAGTTTTAGCATGTGACAGGAATGGACAGGAGGAGACACTTCGTGGTTCATGTACAGGGGCTGTAAGTTTGCATTGGATTTTCCTGTAGTGGGACCGCGCACGGCACAGGGATTACCAAAATCAACAACACCGTGCACAGCACACAGTTTGCTACACAGGCAAGGTTTGAGAGAATAATCACAGCTGGAATACATTTTTATTAAATATAAATCATTTATAAACACACTTTATATTATTATATTGCTCTGTTATTGGTGTAATAAGTCAATTTTATTTAATAGCTACAGAAATCATCCATTTAAAAATGTACCCTCACATGCATGAGAAAGGAATTTTCTGTTAACATGTGAAACTGTCCATAATGTTCTGTTGCCTTTTTTTTTTTTTAGTGAGGTAGAAATTGAGGAAATAATATAGATTTGCATTTAAAATTTTTGTCAATAAAACTGACACTATAAAATATTGATGATATTGATACAATAAAATTGATATATAAAATTCAAAATATTTAAAAAAATTTAAGACATTTTAATTTCACCTTTGCCTTTTTCACTGAATTAAAGGATAGATTGAATAAATAATAAGTAACAACTAAAGGACTGCTTTCCATTGTAAACAAGGAGAAGAGTTGCTTGCTGTCATTTTCATATAAACATTCTTCTTGCTAAACATTGAGGCTTTTCTCACAGAACTGCTCAGTTCTGCTGCCCTCAGTTCATCACCCACAAACACAGGCCCTGACCCTGCACCGTGTTGTGGTTGTGATGGTGGCACCAGTTTGCCCTTCCCTCTCTGGCACAGAGTTTTTCCCATGGTTTTAAGACAAGACTTGGAACAGCTGACTTCCTTCTTCTCCAGCAACTCATATTTTGATCCTCTCTTCAAGATCCGTGTCTCAGACGGACCCTCTCCTCCCTCTCTCCTGGTGTGCCCTGTATCCCACACCACAGCTGATCGATCCCCTTGGAGCCAGGGCTCACCCAGTGGCCACCACCTGCCTCCTCCAGGGCCCCAGATCCGCTTGGCTTTGCCCTGCTCAGTGCAGGACCTGCAGTGCCACTGCCTTTATTTTGGTCAGGATGGTTGATGGCCACAGTAATGCTGCACGAAGGTGCCTTAATGCTGGTTCAGCTGGATGATCCAGAAGCTTGGATGGAGCCTCTAACTCTCCTTTGGTGCATTTATTCCCTTCTATAGCGTAGTATTCGCTCTCATATTAATTTACATTTCCTATTATATCTCTAATGGGAACTCTCTAACCCATCATTACTTTAGCCATATGTTAAATGTTCATTTTACAGCTATTAGTATTCTGCCCAGGCTATATATCTCTCAGATGCTAATTTTGGACATTTCCCAGTTTTCCTGTCTTTCTCTGTACAATGTCACTAGTGTGTCCAGTAGGCCTGGGATGGGCTACATACACCCAGCTCATTAGACGAACACAGATTTCCTACTGGTCCCGTTTTCATGCTCATTGTTTCAACTGAACATTTTTAAGCCCTTCTGAGCATTGCTTTATCCTGCCACGTGTCCATCTTGCTACAGTTTTCTCAGAAAATAATCTCTTAATTTTTGTAGCCTGATTGGTTTTCATCACAGTACGGAAATGCTGATTTTTAGGTAAATCTTCCCACCACATGTGACGCTGCCAAAGGTTTCTCTGGTTTCAGGCCTCCAGAATCAACAAGTGCAAGAAATGAAGGACAAGTCATGCTCGTATGAGAGTCAGTAGCATGATTTCTTACTGCTTCAGGGGGATCGATTGTATCACCAGCATCTGAGGTAAAAAACATAAAATGCAACAGTAACTTTCTTACTGGAGCTGTAACACATGGACATTTTTATGTTGAATCCAGTTTTATTCCTGTCTTTTATGTTGTCTTCCATTTTGGTGCTGGTGTAAACATCAGGCTTCATAAGTTTTTTCTTCCCTTTATATATGCACATACTTTCTTTAGATACTTTCCAAAATTATGGCTATTGTAGCTGCTTTTATAAATGAACCTGCAGAAATGGATGCAGATGGCCTTTACAGGAAGAGTTAAGTTCTCTCTCTCTTCTCTTCTAGTCCAATAAACATTGATTTATAAAATGTGGAACAGATCCCACAGGACACTAGAATATTCAGTAGACTGGTAAATATGCAATGATCTAGGATCTGCATTCAAATATTTGCTCCACATCACAGCAGTATGATTTAAACTAAAATATATATATATATATTTTTTTTTTTTTAACCTGTTGGCTTATCTCTCATTTTTATTATCAAGTTGAGAAAACTGTGCTTGGGCTACCAAAGCACATCACCTGAGCAAAGTGAAGGAACCAGCTAAAGATTGAAGATAACAACATCCCCTCAGGAGGTGATCTAATACAACTGTTTAAATATGCTTTGTGAAAAGGACTTTTTTTGTCCCATTCATTAAAAGATAAACCAAGTGGTTCCTTGCATCACTGAGTGGGATAAGACTAACGATTTCACTGTAAGGAATTGTACCAAGATTACTGGTAGTTGCAGAGATGCTCATGTCTTTGTTTAGCAGAGATTATGACAAAAACAGTCAAGATGTTGCTACGCTGTGCCTCACCTTTCTCTGACACAGGTGAAGCACAAGAGCACCACCAGTTCTTGGCCAGGTGCTGCACACAGGACACTCTGTATGATTTGGCTGAAATTCCATTTTCCCTGGGAGCAGAGGTGGCCTCCCTGTGCTTGACTTCAGGCAGACATCTCCGTGCCGTGGCGGACTGTTCTGTGTTGCTGAAGCTGTGTCAGATCACGAGCACTGAGGGCTCTGAGGTGTCCCCTGTCACCCCAAGCCCCTCATCACTCCTGCTCCTGCGGTGCTCCAGGGCTGACCATTCACCTGCACAGGCAAAGGGCCTGTCCACCTCCCATGGGGATACCAGTGAAGCTAGCAGGATTCATACAGCGGCAGGGAAGCTTTTATATGTATTTATTTAGTCCGTGGAAGTTTGTGTGAGGAAATGAGTTAGTCTCAGTGCGGACAAGGGTGAGAGGAGCGGGGGTTGCGGTGCCATTCCCGACCTTTGGTCCCAGGCGGACATTGGTCTCTGCCGCAGCGGGACAGTGGGAGGGGTAGAGATCCCAGACTCACAGAATCAATTAGGGCAGAAAAGACCTCTAAAACCACCGAGTCCAACCAGTGACCGAACACCACCCTGTCAGCCGGACCCCGGCACTGAGTGCCACGTCCAGCCCTTCCTCAAACACCCCCAGGGACGGGACTCCGCCACCTCCCTGGGCAGCCCATTCCAGTGTCCGATCACCCTTTCGGCGAAGAAATCCCCCCTGATGCCGAACCTCAGCCTTCCGTGGCACAGCTGAAGGCTCTGTCCTGTCGCTAGTCACTTGGGAGATGAGGCCGATCCCCAGCTGGACACACCCTCCTGTCAGGAGCGGCACGGCCTCCCCTCAGCCTGCCCTTCTCCAGGCTGTGCACCCCCAGCTCCTCACAACACCTGCCCTCCAGCCCGCTCCCGGTGACCTCCTCCCGGGCTCTCCAGGGCCGATCCGAGCCGTGCCGCTCCCTCCGGATCCCTGTGGATCCCTGTGGATCCCTCCGGTCCCGCCGCCGTCGCTCGGCAACAGCCGCGCGGTGCCGGGCTCGGCCGGGGCCGCCGCAACCCGGAAGCAGAGGGGGGGCGGCGGGGCGGGTCGGGGCTGCCCGCCCGCTCCTTCCCTCCCTCCTTCCCTCGCTCATTCCCTCGCTCGATCCCGGCCGAGGGCACCGAGCGCCCGCGGCGCCGCCACAGCGCCCGCCCCGCCCCTCAGCCCTGCCGCGCTCAGGCTCCTCCCGGCCGGCGGCTGAGCGGCGTGCGGCGGAGCCAACAGGCGGCGGGGAGCGGGGCGGGCGCTGCGGGGGTGTGGGGGCAGAGCCAGGCGTGACCCGGCTGACGGGCACGGACCGGACCCGGCGGGAGAGGCGGCGGCACTCTCGGCTCCGTGTGGGCATCGTTCGGCTCCGGCTCTGGCGCGGCGTCTCCTCCACCCCCTCGTGAGCCTGGGGAACCTGCAGCTCAAAGCCGCCGCCAGCCACGCCACCATGTACCCCGGCAACAAGCGGAAAAAGCTCTGGCGGGAGGAGAAAGGTACGATCGCCGGGCCCGCTCCTCCCGCCCCTAGCCCCGCGCCGAGCCGGGAGGGAGGCAGGGAGGGATGGGGGGAGCGGCGTGTCCGGCAGCGCTGCCCGCGGGTGGGAGCCCGGGCAGGTTTCCCTGCCCTCTGCCCTTGTCCCGGGCTCTCCCGGCCGGGGCAGCCCCGGGCTGAGCACACCCAGCCCCAGCCCCCGGGAGTGCCGGGGTGCTGCTCCCCCCCCGGCTCGACGCGGAGGCCGGGCGGTGCTCAGCCCCTCTCCCGAGGGCTGCCCGCCCCCCGAGTCACCTTGGGGGGAGGGTTTCGGGCCGAAAAGTTGGGCACATGCCCTCGGAACGTGTCTCTCCGCCTCTCCGCGCGTGTGTTTCCCGCACGGCTCCTCGGAATTGCCGGTGCGCTGTATCCCAGCTCGGCTCCCGCTGTCCGCCGGCCGGGGTGCGGTGTTGGGGGTGCGAGGCTGCCAAAACTCCCACCCCGCACTCCCAACTATTCCCTCCCTTCGTATTTTTTAAGGACTCCTCCTTTCCCCCTCTCCCCCACCCGTGTATGCTCAGTTTAAAAATCCCCCAAGTCAAACTCCAGGGTATGAGAAGTGTGGGCCAAGCATTTGATGCAGAGCTTGCTGGTTTGGGTACTTTATGTCAATCCCGTGGAGAGCAAGGTAGAAGTTAAGGAAAAAGATAATTCACACGATAGAAGTGGGATGATATTTATATGTGCTGGAAGGAAAGCCTCTTGCCTGGTGTGTTTACAAATAATGTAGTAATACACGAGGAGAGGATGAGAAAAATACCAGAGGGTCATCCTTTAAGTTCTCTTTCTTTTCTTCCATCACCCCTGTTACTCTGTGTGCGTTTCAAGGTAAGAAGGCAGAAGACCAGTTCAAAGGATAGGGTTCATCCTTCTTGTCTGTGGCAGAAATCAAGTGCGCTCTTGCAAGGGAAAATGATTAAAACACGAATGAAGTGATCTCTCTGTAGGTTTACTGCTCCTGCTAAACTCTTGTTAAGTAACTTTTGTCCCATGCTTTTCTTCTGCCTTACAATCCGTGTTTCTGTGGTGAAAGTAAGGGAGCAAATTTCTACCTTATAAAAGTTTTATGTTTTCAACAGAGAAGACACAGTTAAGTCGTCTCAGGTGTTGTTTATTTGGGGTCAGCTGTAACTGATTTTCCCTTAATGATGTATGTTGTTAACTTCAAAAAAACGCTGCTTTTGTGCAGGGGGCAGATGCGGAAAGGTTTCTGGTGAGTGTTCCCATTACTCCCACTTGTCTCTTCCAGCTCTGCTGCTGTCTGTGTGAGTTCATAACCTGGCAAGTGAACTCAGCCCCTTGGTAAGGAGGGCTGAGTGGAGCGTAAGCTGGAAACCAGAGCTGCTGACACTGCTTTCCTTGTCTCACTCAGCTGTGAGCATGGTGGTCTCCATCAGCACGGTCATCTTAATGAGTGCAAACCAGAACTCCTGACTGCTGGTGAGGTTTTTCTATCCAGGAAGCACATTTTGAGTGCTAGCTGGCCAGAACTCATTGTCCCTTCCTAGGGAGAACAAACAGCATTTGCCAGTCTTCTGCTCCAGTAGCTGCTTTCCAACACCACACTGATGGTGCTGGCCCTGGGTATTTTCAGTGAGGAGGGCAGAAAAAAACTCTCTGTTCATTGCTGGCATTGCTCTTCAACTTGTAGACCTGTGGGATTTACCAAGTATCTTCTTTACTAAAGAGGAAAATTGCAGAAGCCCAACTTCTTTCCTTCCTACCCAGACCGTACTTTGGAAATCAAATCTTTTATTAGGACTGCCTTCACCTTTTGCAAGTACTCCTAAACCCCTTCAAAGCTGGCTGTGCCTTCTGGTTCTGCTCTTCCCATGAAGCTCTGAGTGCAATTGCTCTCAGCCTTTTATATTCTGAAGCACCTCTTGAAAAGAAAAAAGCACCAATTGCTAAATATTAAGTTCAAACCCACTGACAATACACTTGCTTTTCTTAATTACTTTCTTGATAATTAAGGGTTGGTCCATGTCCTCCCAGGGGAGGTTTTGCTTGAGGACAGCTGAAACGGAGCAGGGATGGGACTGGAGTTGATTTCAGAGCCTTAGGCACAGGACTGGGCTGTCTGCAAAGTTGCCAGGTTCCTGCTACAGCCAGGAAATTGTACTTGAGGTGAAGGCTGTTGGAAGCATCTTCCGGGAGGTTTGTGTATAATTAAGACTCAGTTTAAGTTCTTGCTGCTGACTCACAAGAGCACAGTTTTATAACACCTTTCTATAGAGAGGAGCTTGTGTTTTGAAGGCACAGCACTGGCTCTGTCACCTCTTTAGCAAAAGGCACCCAGAACTGCTCTGCCTGTCAGTCCCTCAGATGTGACACACACAGGCACGCACTCTTGCGGGTCTGCCTTCCTGTAACACTTCCATTGTTCACGTCAAATACTTGGAATTTTGTCTGCTTGAAGCTCCGGTAATGGAGTTAAGTGTATATCTGTTGTGCATAATGGTGACCCTGGTCACATCAGTTCTGCTTTGGCAGATGTAAATATCCAATTAAGATATACCAAGCCTGACTAACGGGAGAGAAATGTTTTTGTCAACTGAAGAAATTGGTGATACTGTCAAAAATACCAAAATGGACTTACTTTGTTAAGGGAGTCTGTGCTCAGAAGTTGCCTTTGGTTATCAGTCTGTGCTGATTGTAGCCTACATAATTAGGAACATTTATTTGAAAAAACAGCACAGCAACAAAAAACAACCCAATAGTAAAACCCAAACTACAGTGAAAGTGATTTTTCTTTCTTATTTTTTTTAGTGTTTCATCTGAGAAGCAGTTTCCATGTCCAACTCTTTCACCACTTCAACTTGAGAAGAAAATATTCTTATTGTGTCCATCTAGTCCTTTATGTCAAAGGCAAACAATATGGGTCTAGCCTTCGCCTACACTCCTAAAAACTCCTGAACCCTCAAAGAGCATTTATTACTGATTAATGTGCCAAAAAACTGTTAGTGTGGTAAGAGTAGTAGTAGTGCCCCTGGTGAAAACAGACCAGAAACTTGAGTAGTGCATGGGTGTTATGATATACTCTCCTGGTTTTTTTCTTTCCCCCTCTCCTTTAGGGAGGGAGAAAAGCTCTGCAATCTTGTGCTGAGCTAATACTGAGCATTTATGAGGTGGGGAGGGAGAGCAAAAATCAGCTGAAGTGCTGGGCTTGTTTGCAGAGTTGGGTCATTGGGATGTTTTTTTCCTTACTGTAGAACTTTATCCATTTATAGGAAGGTCTGAAGAAGAGTGGAGCTGGCAGCAGCCATCATAGTTGTACAGTCTTTGAGGCTTCACCTTTCACTAAATTCCTGAGGAAAGAGTGGGTGACTTTCCCCCGGAGAAAACAAGAAGAGTGTTTTGTATGTGTTTTAGTGTGGTAATAAGTGTGTCCTATTAATGTTCATATGAAAGTCCTTAGCTCTGATTTCTTTTGTGAGGTAGTAGCACTTGTTTGATTTCCCTGCCACGCTCCCAGCCTTTACTTGCTGGCAGAGGTAAACTTCTTTCAGGAAAAATGTTTCAATTTTGACTTCTCTAACTTTATTTTTTTTTTTTTTTTTGTAAGTTCTGGTTTACAAATGCAGAACCTACAGAATAGACTTTGGTACCTGAAAATCCCTTTAAAACAACAGTTCCCTCCTTAAGTTGCTTAGTTCTCTGACCCTGGAGTTAAAGTGGCAGGAAGAAGCAGCACAGCAGTGATGTGTGGGGAGGAACGCTGGAGAGCCCAGAGTATGGGGAAGAGATATTTCATTTTTCCTTTTGCTGAACTGGGATATCCAGAACAGGCACATGCAGTTCTTCAGATGCACCACCTCTATTAGCTCCTGTTACTGTATCTCACCACATCAGTTGTGCTTGGCTCTCTCTAGTGGCATTTCAGTGCATCAAGGGCACTGCACTGGTCACTGCTTGTGCAAGAACATGTGGAAGTTTGCAAAAAAAAAAACTTTTTTCACTTCTCTTTCCCCTTAACAGAGCGTCTGCTGAAGATGACCTTGGAGGAAAGACGCAAGGAGTACTTGGGGGACTACGTTGCATTGAAAACTATTCCAACGTGGATGGAAGACTTAAAAAGCAAGAGTGAAGGTGATGGTAAGTAAAATGGTAGAGTCTTAAAATACGGACCACTCTGTTTTCTCGCTCTGAGGTTACTTTCAGGAAGGCCAAGACATGGAACCCATGTTGTTATGAACAGTGAGAACCTAAAATGAGGGGCAGGGAGTTAAAAAACCCAACAAAATTTCTTAAAGCCTCACTGGTGTCGCCTAACTTTGCAGGTATCCCCAGGTGAAGTCAATAACCCTTAAGTGTGTAAAATAACTGGTCTCTGCTTGAGTCTTACTTTCCAGGTACTCCAGCAGTCAGTCAGCCATGCCTAAGGAGCTTTGTCTTTGCAACTTAGTGAGCATAATGGTATGGGGAATCTGGGCAAAACAGTGTTGGGGGTGACTGAACAGCAGAGGGGAAGGGTACAAGTTGCATTGTTTTCTAAAAATCCAGAAGATTGGGTTTGAAGCCTCTTACTTTTGGTCCTGCTTCCTTTCTTGGTCTGAGGAACATCAGCCTGGCCTGGATTAGCTCCCATTCTCTCAGTGTGAGGGTTTGTCACATTTGTGATCCCCAGTACAGTTGTCTAAATACTTGCAGTGAGGACTGACCAAAAATGAGAATCCTCTTCACTTAGGGAGTTCTGTACTCTGTGGGTAATTCTGTAACAGTGCTTTGTTCTTTGTCTAGTTCCCTTTCATCCGCACAAGGATGTAGAAGAATAGGGATGACTTCTGAGCTGGTTTCCTCCTCCTCTTTTCTTTCTGTGTCTTGTTATCCTATTTAGCTGAAGCCTGTGTTACTTTGGAGGAGCATCTAACTATGAGACCTAAAGAGTTTCCTGCTTTTGCAGATACAGGACTAGTCTTCTCACCCTTTTGTTATCACTAAGGGCAAAGACTGGCCTGTGTGAACAGGTGTCAGTGATCTTGTGGCTGCAGGTGAACCTGGTCTTCATGGTAATACTCCAGGTGAGATGAGACCTGGAGCTAATCAGCTGTTTTTAATAAAATGGAAGGGCTGTAACACTTACGTTAGCACAGTCTGAAGGAGCTGACAGATTTGCAGATGCCCTTGTCATAAACAGCTAAAGCTCTCCTCTACTCCTAAAAGCATCTGGAATGACTTTTGCAATGAAAATATGTCAGAGGTTGCTGAGCTCTTCAGTGCTGCTGAGTAGCTGAATTACATCAGTACCTATATACCTCTTTCTCCCTTTTGTATCTTAAAACATCAGGAAGCCTGTCTATCTAGAAAACAGAGGCTGCATAAAACCAAAAAATATTACCTGAGTTCATTTCAGAGACCTGAAGTACACGGGAATATGCAGTATGTCATGGGGTTTGACTGGGAAACTCTTTATTCGTTCTAGCCCAAACTATGTTTTTATTCCAGCTACTCTCACATTCTGTATAAAGTGCTGAAATTCACTGATCTTGTATTACTTGAGCTGCTGAAGGTGACAAGGTGTGGATTTACGTTGTGATTGGTGTTACACTTCACAGAGGCAAAATGTCAGTGTCTAATATGTGGGTATTGAATCATGGCAGTGGTGAATTTATTTTCTTGTAGCTGCTCTTGCATTCTCTCTGTTAGTACCCAGTACACTGCAAAAAATGCTGGAAGGCAAAAGTTGTGCTGAAACACTTCTCTGCTGCTTGAAGCTTTTGTTATACCGTACATTCAGGAGAAAATATCTGTAGTATTTGTTTTCTTTGATGTATTTGTTGTAAATAAGCCGTGTGGAATAGCGAACTTCTGGGAGGGCTGGACTGCTGAAACACTTCCACATTCCAACTATCAGCACAATTAGAAGAAATATGTGTATTGATGCGACTGCATTTCAAACTTCTCTTAAGTGTTGACCCCACTCTGAAGGTATTGAGAGTTTGCAAGAACTGTCTTTTTGAGCTGAAATACTGAAAAACTAGAATTTAAATCTTGCTAATGGGAACTTCTGCTCTGTCTCCTGGGACACGTGGAGGGCAACAGGTACAGCCTGAGGGAGGCTCTGGAGAGAACAATTGAAGCCCCAGGTGTGATGGAATCAGTGATGATTTCACAATGCCATGCCCAAGTTCTCATATTTTCTTCAAGTGGAAGGTGGCTACTTGCACTGACAAACCGAAGAGGTCTGAAGAGGGGAGGGAAAAAATAAAATCCTCTGTATACTTGTCAAGCCAAACCAGAAACTGATGGGCCATGTGGAAAAAATTCTTTGCCATTTACTTCCAATGCTGTATACAGTGAAAAAATGACAGAGTGATTAGTAAAGCATGGAGTGGCTGTTCAGGAAGAATGATGAGGAGAAATCAAGAAAGCAACCAAGAACAAATCAAGTGAAGCAGGAGCAATCAATCAGCTGCTGGAGTAAGAAGCTGCAGGAGAAGGGCAGAGCATCTGGGCTGGCAATAGTCCCTGCAGATACTCAGTACTCAACTGGTGATTAAGACTGTTCAGCACTGCACAGGTTTGTGTACTGGCTATTAGGAAAAGTAGCATGAACAACATAAACCTTCGTGGTGCCCATTTTTAAATGTGAGGGACTCACTGGAGGGTGTTGGGAGATTCCAGGTAGGCACATATTTTTGTCATATGGAAGTTTAGCAGAAGATGATTCTAAAGTGTGTGTGTGTGGAATTGCTCAAACTGCAATGACTTGAAAGGTTCATGTTGGGAAGGAACCAACCTCACTGCTGGGGTACCTCCTGAGTGCTCTTTATTGACAAGTTTGGAGAACATACCTTAGTTTGTGGAAGAAAGGTTTTTCCTTGTCCCCTCCTCCTTCACTTTTTAACAGGAAGTTGTGTTCATACCTAAATTCTGAGGAAAACCAGTAGAGCTTGGAGTAAGTTGGCGTTTTGGCAAGGCTAGAATTCTTTGTAATTGAGTAACAGAGGGCTGTGTAATCTGAATGGTGGCTGACAAGGGCTTTGTCTCTTTTTGTCGCAGCAAAGGTGTTGGAAAGCATTTGGAAATTGAAGGCAGCAGTGTCTTTGTTAAAATGCTCTTCTGAGACTGAAACAAAACATTTTTTTGCAGATCTCATATGGCCACAACTAGCCATAAGAAATTAAGTTGGTGTGTGTTTTGGTGTGGAATTTGGTGCATGTTTGTGTTAATTTTCTATTTTGGGAGGAAGGTGGGTCAATGTGGAATGCAGAGACTAAGCCTGGTGCCCACTGCTCTGAGCTGAGGGAAGCAAGCTGGTGTGGGCATGTGCATTTCCAGAAGGGACTGTGCTGTTGGCATCCCTGGATTTTTGGTGTGCCAGGATGCACAAGTGATCTCGTGGAGATCAAGCAGCCAATTAGTGACAAGTGGCCCTCTTTAATGTCTGAGGGGAGGGCTGGAAGGCAAAGTTTTTGTTCTTGAAGTGGTTCTGTAAACATAAGCTCACTTTGTTTTACTTCATTTACTAAGGAAATAAGCAGTTGCCCACTTGGAAACAAAAATGAGCGTGGTGTAGAGGGCTGGAAAGTATGAATGCGCTGAAATCCATCGTTCTTCTCACTTCTTATCCTTCAGATACACCAAAAGGAGGCATCTCATCTGTTTTCTTAAGTACTCTGAAGCAGAGTTCTGTCCTGACAACATGTGAATAATGGACTTGTTTTCTAAAGCTCTGGAATTTATATCCCTTTGTTTCAATGGTATTTATTGCACACCACTTTATGCTGGGCACTGATCTTGTACAGCAACAGGAGCTGATGTTGCTCATTTCAATGAAATGCCACATGGAGAGTAACAACTGGGGTGGCTTTTGAAGTTAAATCCATGTATTAGCTTTTTATTGGGTACACACTCATTCCCAAAGATTCTCTGCAGTGGTGAATGTGAGAGATGACTTCAGAAAACTTTTTCTTGAAAGCATTTTGAAAAATCAGGGCCTTGGGAATTCTGTTGTCACTGAGTTTTGTGTGCCACTGGTAGAAAAGCATTTTATTGCATTAATTGGGCAATTCAGAACATGGAATAAATGATACAGTTTAACTCCAGGCAGCTGACAGTCCTGCTGACTCTCACACCCTCTGGAATTCATTGGTATGGCAGTGCTGCCAAGAGAACAGCACATTCAGGTGGTGGCTGAAAGATTTTTTTAATGGTAAGAAGTAATTTTGATTGGATGAAGTTAAAATGGAAGGACACAGGAACTTGAGTTTTTTATTTTTGTTTAGCATTAAATGACATAAATGTCTGCAGTCCTTTTTTTAAGCTTATCTTGAAATATGTTTATATGTTTTGGCAGCTTCTGGATCTCTTTGGTCTGCTATTTTAAAAGAAAATGGTACAGTTCGAAGTGTATTCAAATTAATCTACTTTAACACTGAGGGTTTTATGTATAATAATTAGGTTTGGATTTAATAAAAGCATCTTTGTACTGTGAATGTGCAGCTTTCTAAATACTCACAGTGGATTGACACAAGATTACAGAGACAAAACATCTAGGTGAGCCACTCAAAATGCTTCATGGTGGAAAGAAAATGTGTGGTAATGGTGAGCTGTGACCAGAATTCCTTGAGATGGGTAACTAAGCACGGGTGATGCCCCAAGAGCCCAGTGTCTGCATGTGGCCCTGTTTGATGTGAGTATCTGTCCTGCAGGGAATAGGAATCCAGGTGAATATTATCAAACTGACCTTGGAAAGTGACACCACTACTAAGGTGCAGTGATATTCAGCCAACTACGAGTGAGAAATAACATCTCTCTAAACCACTCATTATTTTCAGTGACTTACACAGAAAAAGCAATTGTGTTCAACTAGAACATAAAGATTGATTGTGGGGCGAGTTATGACAATGAGTTGTCTGTAACAGCTGTGTGAAACCAGTGTGCTTCAGGACCACCCCCTCTTCAAGAACAGAAGTCCATCAGCTTACCATTGTGCCTTTTTTCTTGCAGTGACTTTAACAACTGTCTTTATAACACATTTTAAGCCGAGTGACAAGCATCAAAGTAAATGGAGACATCTTAGCTCAGTGTGACGCTTTCTATCTGTCAAAGAAAATGGTACTTTTGCCCCAGAAACTCTTGGTTTGGTGAAGTTCACGGTGCAACACTTTTTCTGCTGAGCTCACAAAGCAAACAGCAGTAACTTGTGTGCCACCACTCAGAATCTCTGCTGTTACCCGTGGCCTTGAATGTGAATTCCAGCTTCACTTAGGCTCGTGCTGTATTTGGTTCTGTCCTTAGTCTTCATGTTTTGTCATACCACTGTTACTCCCAGTAAATGTCTCATTACACGATCTCTTCAAGACTGGTGTGTTTAAGGGTACAAAGCTGTGTCACTGAGAGGCACGTGGAGATTAGTGCTTGTGAATTGCTGTGTGTAATAGCTGGGGGAGCTCCACAGAAAGACCAACAGCTGTGGTTTGTGTGAATTGTGTGCAGATCATGATAATGAAGCATTCTGAATACTTGGAAAATTATGTGCTTTTTGGGGAAGTGGCTGTAAATCTCTTTGCCCATTTTTGCTCTGTCCATATCTATTAAGGAAGCAGCAAAGGAGTTGGAGGGGTAAGAACAGCAAACCACGTTTGCAGCTTTTCAGTATGTTCTGGAGGCGTCCAGGGGGTCTGTGTGCCCGTGGCATTATGCAGGGGGACTTTAAGGCTGAGCTGGGTTTTGTTTGGCTGCAGCAGAGAGCAGAGGCTGCCAGGGCAGTAGGGAGTAACCAGAGCCCTGTGTGCTCTGCCTCACCCAGGCTCTTGGCTGCCCTTTGGGGACGTGTCCTGAACAGATGTAAAGCTGCACGGTGGTGCAAATCTGGCCATGTGATCTGCTGACCCCACACACCTTTCTGCCTTCCCCAACACACACCTCGGCTGTGCATTTCCAAAGATAGCCTTGCACAGGACAGAGATGGGAATAACTCTTCAGGAGCAAGTTTACTTATTGCTTGAGAGCAATAATCTATGTGTGTGTGTTAGTTTGGTTTTGGAGACACATATTCCTCTGTAATTAGTGATAACCCTTATATAAGTGGATAAATGAGTGTGTTTAGTGCAGGGAGTGGGGGAAACTGCAGTAAAGAGAAAGAATGAATATGTATTGAATTGACCTTGTAATTCCCTAGTGAGCTGCATGCATATGACCTCTATAGGATGGATTAGCTGTCAAAGAAGTGATGCTTGTGCTACAGTTTTCTTTAAAGTGTTCTGGGGAAGAAACAACAACAAAAAAAAATCTCGCTTTCAGCAAATGTGAGATGATTATTAAAAAGTAAAAGTTCAGATCTGTTTACGTAGATTAAAAACACAAAATGCACTGTGGCTAATCCTCTCTGTGAGAAAGTAATAGCACTTGTCTTTGATGTAATTAAGATGGTAGCTTCTCTTTAAGCTGCTGCTTGGTGATTTTTTTTTTTTTTTTTAACGAGTTAACTTCCACGTGGCAATAAGCTTATACAGGTCTTGGATGGAGTTATCATTTTGTGTCCCTTCTGCAGGCAGCTGAGAAAACCCTCTTATCTACAGTGGCAGACAGCTCCTTGAGGGGCAAGAGTTAACTGTAGGGAAAGGTTGCTGCTCTCAACAATAAATTGGTGTCCTTACTGAGGCTCTGCAAGCTTTCGGTGGGTTTCAGACAGTAATAGTAGGTGGAGGTGCCAAGGGAAGTTAGGCACGTCTTTGCCAGAAAGAATATTCCTAATGTTTGATTACTAGTGACATGAGTCTTGACCAGACTAATAATTTCCAATTTTCTGTCCTTTGCAATATGAGATACAATCCTTTTCTTTTTTTTTTTTTTTTTCTTTTTTTTTTCTTTTTTTTTAGCTGCTGAATGTCACTGTGCACTGAGGTTTTGTTCTATGGTCCCCAAGGAAGCACTAAGCAGAGTTAGAAAGTGGAGATGATGCAGGGTGCTGTGAGCTGGCAGGCTCTGCTCGTTCAGGGTGTGAGGGAGGATGGCTTTAGCAGCAGTGATGCTCACAGTTGGGATGTGCTGTTCCTCAGAAATTGCTGAGAAAAATTGCAGGTTCCAGACTAGAATTATTTTGGTGGCTGATGTGTTTTGTGTTCAAGACTACTAAGAGAAAGAATAACAATGGTAACTTTTTGAGTGATATAGTGTAATATATGCAGGGGAAAAGTAACAGGTTATGTATTTTGGCTTGTGTCTTTTCTCTGATTATAATTTTTTTCCACTCCCCTTTTTATGTATAAAGGATGAGCTTCTTTTGAACATAGGGGATTGCAAGATTAAACCTCCAAATTGATGCTCTGCAAAGACAGTTTCAGTAAGTCATGTGGCTTTGCTCAGTGTGGTAGCTTGGCTAATGCCCTAATCTATAATTTATGATGGATTGTGGCATATGTCCTCACAGTCTTTTGCAGACAGATGTGAGCCAGTGTGCCAGCCTGCTTAGAAGCCATGTGCTTGTGATTAGGTTGAGGCCAAAATCAAGCTGTTAAATTGTACCCTTGTCATGGCTTACTAATGGAGGCCTGTTGCTTGACTTTTTGGGTATTTTCAAGTGTAGGTGGAAAATGCTGATGTCCTCCTGCAAGAGACAGGAGCCTCTTTGGATAAGACAGTGAGAGATTGGTATAGCTTGGTTTAATTCACTGTAATTTAGATGTGATAGACGTTTGTGAAGGTGCTGGACTATCGCCTCAACTAGGATTTGCTACCTGGGACTAATGATACTTAGTGATCACACAGAGCAGGCTACTCAGCTGCTGCTCTCTGGGTGCAGGAGTCTTGCATCAGGTTTGAAAACCAACCACACTAGATGAGAATACTGCTTTAGCTGATGGAGTGTAAGCTCACTGAGCTTTGTCTTTGGATTACATTACCCAACTCTCATGCATAGCTGCATTTGCTTCATGCACAGTTAAACGCTTGAGTACACATATTAAAAACCCAATCACTGGAAACCAGATAATCTTCCCTTTTCCGATTCACTTGAGCCGAACTGCTCAGCACATACAAATGTCTAACAAACCAACTAATGTCTGAGTAGGCTGAGTGTAGAATCACAGAATCGGTAAGGTTGCAAAAGACCTCTGAGGTCATTGAGTGCAACCGTGAAATGGTAGTACTTACTCTGGGAAGGATACCTGGCTTTCTCTGTGTGAGGGCATCGAGCTGATGTGCTCTTGGAAAACCCACTTGAGATGGAATTCCTCAGCTCTGTAGGAAGTGCTGCGCACAGATGTGTTAGTTGTGATGCCCAGGAAATGCTCTTCTGTGCTGGAGAGAAAGCTTAACAATCCAGTTGAAAGATAAACTTGGATTTTGCACAGCTTTAAAACCCATTAAAAATGATTATTTTACGCATGGCTCCATTTCACTAAGAAAGATTTGCTATTTCGGTGTGAGGGGGAAGCGTAAAGTTTGTGCACAGAAAACGTCCTGGGACTTGCAGCTCTTGCATGTTGACGTGGCATGTTTGCAGATGTGTGTCTCGAGTGTCCTTACCAAAGTTCCAGCTTTTTCTTTTGGGGATGGGATGGCATAGAATGAACATTTTGCAAAATGAAGCCTCTCAGCCTTGAGCTGTTGTAGCCAATACATTTATTTCTGAGAGTGGAACTGGTTCTCTGCAAGCGCCTTTGCACTGACAGCACCTCTGTGAGTTTATGCTCTAACATTGAGTCAGAAAACACTGTTCCAGAGTTTGCCAAGAGTTAGCTGTCCACAGGACTCAGTCCATCTCTAGTGCAGATATAAAGAAAGTGTAGATATGACGAAACTGGTTGCACTTCTGTCTTACTTTAAAACATTGCCCTGTCCTATCCCACCCTTTGCTTTTTCAAAGATGTTTTTATGCAGTGATGGGTCTTTCTTGATGGATGGTTGGACTATAAAAGGTGTTCACAGTTTATCGTTTGTGCACAGGTATAACTTGTAGTTGAAGTTCAGCCTGATTTGGGTTTATTCCCGTGTGCTCAATGTAAACTTTTCTGTATGGATAAGGTGCTCTACTGCTCACCTACCGATGTACTGTGTGTCACAGTGCTGTGCTTTGGTGTGATTTCTTAATGAATCTGCATCCACTGAAACCAAACCCCACTGTGACTGTCACTGAGGAGATGGATCAGTTACATTTAAAGAAAAAGTGGAGTTCCATTTTGTTTTTTTCCCTTTCTGCATTCCCACCAGTGTTTTTATAGGATTGTAAGTGTATCACAAGTAACTAAATCCAGGCATTATAGGTGATGCACACAGATGTGCTTATATTGACCTAAAGGCTTTGAGATTTGGTGCATTTTGTTTTTACATAGACATGCACAAGAAGACAGAGCTAAATCTTTCTAACTGCTAGTGAGTTTGTAACTGCTTGTTTGTATTAATTTCAATTTCCAAGGGCCTTTAATTAAACAAGTATGACTCGAAACACTAATGATAATAATGGTAAGAGTTCTCTTCAAGTATTGCAGATTTCCTCTGTCCCTTGCAGTTTGGATTGAGGCCTCCCTGTTCCTTAGGGTAGCAAATTACACATGGAATAGCGGATGGGGAATGCTGCAAGGTAAGAGCTACCACCAAGTCTAATGTCTTCATGTAGGAAATATCTTCTGCACTTGCGTAAGAACTTACCTATTTGCCCCTGGTATTAGAAAACTAAAGTTCCTACTCCCACCTGGTAAACAGTTGTCACTGTATCTCGTGCAGAGAGGTTCATGAATGACAATGCTGTGAAATGTTTGCTGATGGTTTTGCAGTAGTTTTTGCATAGTTTTCTGGTAGTAACATTTTATTTCCAAGCTCCACTGCAAGTACTACAAAAGCCTGCAATGCTCAGCTAGAGAAGTTGTTGCTTAGCAATGGTGTAGGGAATTAAAAAAGCAGAAAATGTGGAGTATAAATTGTCTGACTGCTTAGTAAGATAATGAATGAAAAGTAATGAATTTGTGGTTCCCCACTATAAGCTTATTTTAATCCTGCTTGATGCTGTATGTGCTCACCTATTCAAAGTGGGTTTTCATGTTTTGGTAAATAAAATTGGTGCTCCTGAGGACCAAACACCTGGCTGTTCATGAAAAGTCTTTTTTTTTTCCCAGACAGCTTCTGAAGCTGTATGTGTATTTTGGATGAAGGCTAATAGCTATCCCAAAAGGTGCTGGATCTATTTGAACATGCCAGGAATAGTTGTATGAATGCTGTGATACTGCCAAGACACAGCTCTTGCAGGGAGGATGATCTGCCTTGTCAGTGAAGGAATCTAGTGAAGTGACACCACCTGTAGCCTCCCAGCTTTGTAGGACCAATATCAGCATATTCATGGGGCAGTGGACGGGGGTCTAAAGGAAGGGTGATACGTTTGTCTCTCTGTTTTTGGACTTCCATTGTTAGTCACAAATTGTGTAGTAGAAGGAGGTTATAAAGTAAGAATTGAGTCAGAGACAACGCAGGGTAGTTTTTGCCTCTGTGTGACCTTGTCTGACCTTTTAATGTACTTCAGTACAACTCAGGCTGCCGTTTGGGAAGAGGAATCTGCATCTTGCAATTCTCTGTAGCACTGGAAGCAAGGCACTGATAGTCAGGCTTGGGCAAGAACTTAGCAAATACAGTATCCAACAACATTTTTATTCCAATATATTAGTACCAAGCCTGGAAGCCCTCTGAAGGTTCACGTAAAGAACCAACCAACCAAGACAGTGACTGAATGAGTTCTTCGAGTACACAAAGCACAGCTCCTTGTGGGTCATAGCTAAACCAGCAGCCGTTCCTGTGTGGACCCTAAATCATGAAACCCCAAGGCGGCAGAAGCAACCACAGCAGCTGGATGCTGACTCTCCAAGCAAACACACAAATACCCAGGGGCCTCAGCCTACTTGTGTTGTCTTTGCTGTCACTGTGCATGCTGCCGAAGTGAGAAGACTTTGATTTATGAATTGACAATTGCGTGTCCCTGCAGACCAGGTTGCATCACTAATTAGAATTGAGAATGTATTCCTGTTCTTCTTGTCCTTGTTTGTTGTTACTTCTTTCTCAAACTTCAGTGTTTGGTACTTTTGCATTCCATACCAAGTCCTCCCTTGGTTTACAAAAACTTTAGAATAAAGGGAAACTCCTCCTTTCTTTCTACTTCCTCTGCTCCCAGACTAAAAGGGGTTTTTTTGCCTCTCATCTTTGTGTTTTGGGGATATAGAGAGTTGTGTGGGATAGACTGAGGAAAAGGTTGGAACATAACACTGTAAGGACTGTGCAAGACCTTTGTAACACACGAAAATTGCATTTTGCATGAGCGCTGTGTGGGCTGTTCAGAGTGACTGACTGTTTTGATCAATTCTCATGATGCACCACTCTTTCTCCCTGGAATGTGTAAATGTCTTCAATGGCTCCCATGCAAACATGGAGCTAAAAACTCCAGGCTTGTACTTACAACCCTGTTTGAGGGCTGCTGGTGGTCACATCACTACATTTAACTCGGCCCAAGGGAGTGAGTTCTGGGCTTTTTGCAGAAGTTGCAGAGGGGGTGTGTTGTAGCTCCTTCTACCTCAGATGGGGGATATTTCATAATTCTTGAAAAACCTTGAATGGGAGACACCATGACCTCCTGATCTGGAAGATGGGGCAAAGTGCAGCCCCAGAAAAAATGGTCAGGGGTGCAGGATTGTAGTTGATGGAGCAGATGAGCCACAATGGTGATTAAAAGATGGCCAGGGGACAGGGAGAGACTGAGAGAGCTGGAGTTTAACCTGAAGAAGAGACACCCCAGATGGGATCTGATCAGTGTTTATAAACACAGAATGGAGAGTGTAAGGGAGATGGCTCCAGATTTCTCAGTGCTGCAGTGAGAGGGCAAGAGACAGTAGGCACAAGCTGAAAGAGGAAATTCTGAGCATTAGAGAACAAAACTACACACTTAGTGTGGATGTGGCTGAACACTGGAACCAAGTTTCTTGGGGAGGTTGTGGAGTCTCTGGAGATATCAAAAAAATTCAGCTGGGCCAGGGTCCTGAGCAATTTGCTCTGACTCTGCTTTGAGTGGGCAGGTTGGACTTGCCAGTCTCTAGAGGTGCCACCCAACCTCATCCCTTCTGTGATTCCTGGTGTCTGTTTGCCTGGGGAGTTTGGTACTTGGCTGCAGTCCTCAGCTAATCCAATTACGCCACTTTGTAATTAGCTGAAACAGACCATATTGGCAGAGTGTGCAGCCAGAGAGAAAGTGTTGGTGTTCATCATCAAGTGCCTTTGACTTGCATGTTGTGCTGCGTTTTTGGCTAGGTGGCAAGTGATTTGTCTGCAACAGATGTTTCTTCCTTGTGCTTAGGTTCTGATCTTGTTTGAGTCCAAGAAGTGATAGAACAAATCTGTACTACAAATCTGAAGTACTACAGTGCATCTGTGAATGCTTTCCCCCTGCTGATGGAACATATGGAAATAATGCTTATCTTGATTTAGATAAGCAATTGCCTTTCCTGTACAATCATCCATGCTTAGTAGGAGTGGAAGCAGGCAGAATATAACAGGTCTTACAATCTGTCTTTTCCAATGTTCCTTAAGCCTGTGCAGAAACAAATGGAATGGAAAGCTGTGTTAGATGTGAGGTTATTAATTGTTAATAGCTTGTAATTTTTAATCTCTATAGGACACTTGGTGAAAATAAAGCCTTAAATTACAAAGAAAGGCACTAATGAGGAAAGGCACAGAGTGTGTAGTAGAACTGTTGCTGCACATTCCCCCGTGGTCAGATGCACTCTTGAATCTTCCTCAACTCCTTTTGTTTTTTGAGTAACCCAAGAAAAGTGCAGTAGTGTCCCAGTCCAGTATTTGCTGAGGATTTTCCTCGGAGTGGGAGGACTGGCTGGAGATGATGATGTGACTCTTGTCCCATTCTCAGGTTCTTTTTCCAGTGCTGTTTCCAGATCCTGTTAGAGAAGCCGTTCTTGTGAGCGGATACATGTCTCTGCTAGTAACTGCTGTAGTAGGGATGAGATGGTGGGCAGAGTTACTTATTTTTAACTTCAAATTAATTTACTTCCTTCAGCTGTGACTTCTAAAGCTGACTAGAAATGACAAAACTGTCCCATTTTCAGCTTATTTCTTGCAATTCAGTCTGTTGCTTGTTCTTATGAACTAGAGGGGAAAAAAAGTCATCTGACTTGCTTAACAAACTTTTGTAGCAGTGAGAGCCTGTAAGCCTTGTTGCTGTCAATCCTTTTCACCTGTTCTTTCTTGGATTTCTTCTCTTACTGGCTTTTGCTTGTCAAGCGCCAAGAGCTCTTTATTTTGCCATAGGTATTGCTTTATACTATGGGGCTTTGGTACCTATTTTTCACTACTACATCTGCACTCTAATTTCATTAACAAGTCGTTTTAAAATGCAAATACAAGGTTTTTTTTTATAACACAACCTCTTCCAGCTGTAGGTTTTTTCTCCTTGTGGTTGTAAGCCTCTTTGGTATTGCTTTAGGGATTTCTGTAATTGGATGCTTGAGACCTCAGTTTTAAAAATTAATGTATTGGATGCTAGACTTTAAAACCCTGGCTGTTTGAGCAGCGCCTGAGTTTCAGGGCTGATATTCCAGCACTGCAGGTTTGTGCCATCCTTGGCCACTGCACCAGCTGAGCACATTCATGTCCTGGGTGGGGGCTCCCTCTAGTGAGATATTCTGGCAGTTCTTTTTCCTCGTAGTTTGGAAGAACTTTACACGGTTGTGTTTTTTTTTTTCACTCAGAGTTTTTGTTGACTAAATCTAAAGTGTTTTTCTACCCAGGTGTAAATTGTAAAGGCCCTTTAGGATGAGCTGGAAGGATTTGTAAGTAAAGCTGAGCACTAGGACTGCCTGTTTGCAGTATTTGTGTATTTGTGTGTATATATATATGTATATAAATATATGTATATATGTATATAAATAAAGTATTTGGCATGAAGAGCTCAGCTGATCAACCTCATCCTACTTCATGCTGTGGCTCTGTGGACTCTTGAGATTTTTGGGAATGTGACTGAAGGGCCAAAGGTTGATGTAGGAGGAAGAGCTAAATGAAATTGGGTTGCATAGGCTAAGGGATAGAACTTGATGGGGTGGATCTAGAGGGGAAAAAGGGGTGGAACTTGAATGTTCTACTGTTTCTGGTGAAGATTTTTGATTGTAATATATTCCTGAAGCTGGGGTAGGTAGGAAAAGTCGAGAAGCTGGAGCATTTAGAGTGTTTCCACTCTTGTGTGTCTTTAAAACCAGCCTAAACAAAATGTTTTAGAAAGGATGTAACAGGATCAACTCTATCCTTTGTTGCATGGATGCAAAGATGATTTAGTGACTATTGACTTGGTTTCTAATAGGAACCACAGTCAACTTGCTAACAAAACTAAAGTTAAAACAATAATAAAAGCTGTCTTTTTTAAGAAATATTTTCATAGTAATATAAAAGCTGCATTAGAAGTCTTGCAGTGTATTGCTCCATTTGCCCAGTCTCT
>JAWWEU010000111.1:6403545-6420310 GCA_035583155.1 Acropternis orthonyx
GGAGCAGGGGGAACCCCTGGAGCAGGGACAGCCCCGAGCAGAGCGGAGCATGGCGGTGCTGCCTGATGAGCCCCCACTGTCACCTGGAGCTGAGCTCAGGGGGCGGGGAAATGGGACATGGTGGTGACATCACAGAGGGCACAGACGTGACACCAAATGTGCTGTGATGTCACAGGGCTGTTTCCTGGTAGCCAGAGGGCCTGGAATGTCAAGGCCAGGCCAGAGGGTCTTAGCATGTGGCTGTCTCAGCTGCCCTCCTGCACTGGAGCTTGGGGCTGTGCTCCCCAGTGCCCAGGGAGGGATGGGGTGTTGCTTGCAGTGCTCACAAATTCGAGTGGGTATTCTCAGATTCGTGGAAATTGAGGGTAAGACTTAAGGGGCAAATTTGTTTGGACTGCTTCTGCTTTCTCACTAAATACTGAGGACTCTTTCTGCTTACAGCCAAAATTTACTTGTTCTGAGGTTTTGGGACTGTTGCCCACTGTGTCACTCTAGCACACGAATTCTGTTTCTGACCAGTACATGAATTCGAGTCTCTTGAGAATGTTGTTGGAAAGAATGTTAAGAAAGTAATAACGAGAGTAAATTTAATAATCTTCCCTCCTCATTTCATTGCTGATGATGTGCATGTCTTAACAGTGCAAAACTTGGTGAAAACTTTGGGCAACATGTTTGTAAAATGGTTGGAGGTAACTCAGCTGTTCTGTAGACTGAGTAGGATGCAAATGGAGTGATTTGGTGATGCAAAAATGAAAGAGTGTACCAGAATAACAGACCTTAGGTGTTAATTGTAACATTATTTATTAACAAGTCTGTTGAAAGCTAATGTACGTTCTGTCTTCACCACCTGCCTCCTTCTAACTGAGCAATTTAAGGTGAGAAAGCTCCAAGTTTTAAATTTGCATGGTTGTTGGTTGGTTCCCCCCCCCCCTCCCCAGGCTTTTCTTCTCCTGGCCATGTGTCTTCAGGAGTCAGTCTGAATTTTGGGGCTGTTGGCAAAGGATGTGCTTGTGTATATTTGTATTGCTCTAGCAGGAGAGTTGTCTTAACTAATCCCTCAGTTTGTTTTTGTAATTCACTGCCTTGTGGTTACCAAATAAAATTTGATGGGTGTGCTTCAGAAAATGTGTTTGTTTATACAGCTTTGTAATCAAATGGTATGTGGGCAAGGATTCGGTGCTTCCTACTAGCTTGTATTTGGAAACAAGAGGCAAGCAGTGTGATTTTAGGGCACTGCTGGTATCTCTGTGGGCTACCGGTGCCCTCTCGAGGTGAAAAGGAAAGCTGCTGCAGTCTGACAGCAATAGTGTGACTGGACTGCTGCCTGCTTCGGGCTTGTAAGTGACGATCTCAGACCTGATTTTACTGCTTTCTTGGTTTGTAGGTGAAAGCGCCAAAGAGGATCTGCAAGGGAAGAAAAGTCTGAGTGAGAAGGTTTCCCTCTACAGAGGTGACATTACACTGCTCGAGGTTGATGCCATCGTTAATGCTGGTAGGTGGTTAAATATTTTACATTGTTATGTCTTCAAAGTGCTTTATAGCTCCACATTTCAAGTGTGAACTCTGAGAATTTGCCTAGAACTGGGGTGTCTTGTGGAAATGTGTTGGAAAATATGTCTTTTTCCTCAATTGCTTTATATTGTATCTGTTCATCTAGTGTGCCTTTTCTGTGACAGGGATTATTGTGAAACTTTACTAGCATTGTTACCAGGAAAAAAATCTCATATCCATCTTTTGACTTAGCTTGACTAGCTGGGACTTCTCACTTCATAATGTAGAAGGCTCAGTTTTGATCCCAAGTTAGTGCAGTACATTGCAATCTGCTTTTATAAATTAAGCCATTTGTGGGCTAGGTAAGGGGCAAACCTTAACAACAAGGTTATATGAAATCTCACTTTGTGTTTTCTGTGGTTTGTGTATTTGCTTTCCTGTTGGGAGATCCTGTTTTTCAAATTTTTTGTCCCGACCTCCAGAGTTGTAACTGTTTTAGTACCTCTTCTTGCTCAGTTGACCATGTCTCCATGTGTGCAGCTGAGGTGAAGAACTGTGTGTAGCATCTTGTGACAAAAGGAGGAGCATGCCTGTGCAATTAATTTATCTGTGTATTAAGTTATAGTAAGCCAATTTGCGTTTTTTTATTTGGGAAAGACTGTGGGAAGATTTCCCCCTACACACATGCCCCCAGCCACATCTTGGCTCCAGAAAGAATGTGGTTTGTGTGTCCTGAGGCTGGAAATGTTCTCCCCCGCCAGTATTTGGGTGGCATTGATTAATCTTCAAGATCTAATTTCTGGTGGTACTCATTTATTGAAAGAAAACACACTGCCACATCTTCTCTGCAATGGAGTAAAGTGCAGAGATGCCCAAGGTTGTGTTGACAGAAATAGATGTGTTTGTAGAAAGCTTTGTGGAGGTACTTGCTCATGTCTGTAAAGAGCACAAGAATGTTTGCTCACACAGTGTAGAGGTTTCTGAAGAGACTCTCCTGGGTTTTTTGCTGTTGTTTCTGTCTGTATGACTCCCCACTTGAAGAGTGGAGATATGCTAGTGGGTTTTATGTGGAATCCTTAGTCATTTCAAAATACATGTTAGCACTCCAACAAGTACTGAGGCTGGTATTGCCATGGAAAAGTTTTTAATCTTCTAGTTCACTGATGGACAAAAGCCTTCCTAAATTACAAACAGTACTGTAGCATCCATGTGACATAATTCCCTTCTCACTGTGTTGGCAAGGCCTCTGAAGCTTTAATATTTTAATTTTTTTTCCTCATTCTTTTTGTAAGATGATTTGTCCAGTCGTGCCTTTGCTGATTTCTTCCTTTATTGCTTTCCAGTAAGTCAATATTAGCACACTTCTCTCCATTTATATTTAGCTTCCCTTTGCTCACAGGCCTACCTTGAATTACAGGCTGGAACTAGTTGCAGATTAGCTTTGGGATAAGAATACTTTGCTTTTCTGGATTTAAAGGGGTTTTATCCCTTTCTCCTGAAATGTCCAAAAACCTATATCCCAGACTGCCAGTGACATTATCTGTCGGTAAACTTGTCTGCCATCCTGGTGAGAAGTGCATCTTCCTGAGTAGAAATAGGAAAACAGAATCAAACCAACACCTGCTAATATGCAAATTTGAGGAAAGGTTTCAAGACCATTCAAAACAATACAAACTGAGGTTGAAAAAGAGGGACATAACACTCTGAATATCTAGAAAGCTTTTGGCTGAAAGGGAGAAATTGTTTCTGCTGTTGTCTTCTGTAAATTGGATTTGGGCTTAATGAGAGACTGAGATTAGATTTTGACAGAGCTCCTTATTGAAAGGACCATTTTTATACAGTGATGCTATGGTGTATCAGGCTGACATGTAGCAGCTGGATTTTTGAGATTCTTTTAGCTGTCCTGTGTTATCTTTTATATTTCCTGAAGTGAATAATATATTAACTCCCGTTAATAAGTTGAGATTAAAATACTAACCTACAGTTACCTTGGAAAATCAGATAGTCCCTCTATGTCAATGCAGTAATTGAATTTTGAGTGTAAGCCATAGGGTTTCAGTGTTACATTTTTTCTGTTAAACCTTTTAAACTGTGGAGGATAGGTGGAGAGCTACATGAGGAGGGTGTTTTGCTCCAAGATCCATATTATTTGTGCTAAACACCCAGTTGCTGCACTAAAATTCCTTTCAAATCAGCCTGTTGCAGTGACATTGCAGCATCTCTTAGATTGTATCTAAACCCATGTTTCTCAACCCAAAGAACTCCATAGTTTTCCCTTCTGCAGTGGAAGTTATCCAAGTCTGAGATAAAGCAGAAAGTCACGGTACCAGTTTCTGTGTGTAAGGTGAATAAAATGCAGCCCACTGAACATGGAATAGGAGAAGGTGTTTTGGGGGTAAATCTGTGCAAGTTCTTTTTATATTTAATGCCTTTTGGCTACCCCATTTGTTAATGACTGATTACCTCCTACATGTCTCAAGCCCTTAGGAAGGAAGAGACCCTCTTGAGACTTTATCTCTGAATTTAGAAAGTCCATTAACTGTCTCCTGTAATAAATAAAGATAAAGCAAGTCATATCCAAGTTAAAGCCACAGGAAGAGACTTACAGCCTGAATGTTTGTATTGACTTGCGTGAACAACTAAACGTGCCTGAAGTTAAGGGAATAGTCTGGCAAATTTCTGGGCCTGTGGAAGGGTTCCACATGGTTCAAATTGTCTCCAGATTTGGATGCAAAAAATGTATATTCTCAAATACCTGCCTGTGGGGAAGAAATAAGACATAAATGGATATAAATGATGACCTTATGTAGCTAAACATCAGGCTATCACTGATGAGCTCTGCTACAAAAGGATCTCCTTTTCTCCTGGAGTTTTAACAGGCAAACTGCATGGTACTTACTTCCCAAAGATATTTTATATATATTTTATGCTAAAAGAGGGCAGCTGTGGAAACAGTGGAAGCAAGTTTGTCCTTGATCATTGTCAAAGGAACCACATCAAAACAGCTGCTCTGATATCAATCAGGATGAGGATTTGAGATGCAGTGCAAGGGATGGCAGCTGAAAAAAGGAGCTGATGTGCCACTTTGCTAAAATGAATGTAAATTAGCTATCCGTGTAAATCCCTTTTCCTTACAGAGTGGTTTCCTCAAACTTTGTTGCTGCTGATTGCATTGCAGACAGGTATTAGTTTAACTAGATGATGTTTTGCCTAAGGTACCCTGTTATGTCATGTGCTTCCTGCTTTTTTTGAGGATTCAGGTAAGGTTTGTACAAGAATCTTGTTTTTACTCTGATACCCCCTTCTGCTCTTTCGGTATTACACTCTCAGAATGTGAACAGACTGTCCTTGAGGCATGTACTTACTGCATAAATCTGTGATATCTGGGCTTTTTAATAAATCAAATATTCCTGGATGTCACTTCATCCTGATGCCAAAAGTGCTTTCAAGCACCTGGAAGCCAGATAACCACTATTAGCCAACTTCCAACTAACTCAGTCCAAAATGCTGAGCTCAGTGTGTATGTCCGTGTTTTGGGGAGGGAGAGAGGGGTCATCTAGTCCCTCTTACAGTCACAAGTACAGAAATAAGCAGTAAAAACCTCAGGAAGGTTTGAAAAACAGACTGTGCAATATTTATGGCATCAACTAAGCAGTAAAGAGTAAATTTCCTTGGCATTTTAAATAAATATAGGGAAAACCATGTCGCTGTTTATATCACATGCAGTGACTGTCTGAAGTAGGTAAAGGAGTGGAATTTTCTGAGTGGGTCTGATGTGGATGTACCTGATATACCTGAAGTGGCAGGTTATCACTGCTGACCTCAGGTATTCATTGACTTCCTGCTTGTTAATAAATCTTATGCCAATTGGAAGATAAGGAGACATTTACTAATATGCTTGGGAGGGAGTTTTTACTATGAGCAAGATAGAGGGGTAACAAGTATGTGAGGGGCAGAACAGGATTCTCCTTATTTTTATTTGATTGGGAGGAGGAGGATGACTTGCAGAACACAGTGTTTGACAATGTTCAAACACAAATGCATTTCTTCTTAGCTTTGAAAAATATTCTTGGATATCTTTACAGGACTATGAGAATAGAAACATTTTATCGTCAGGAAAAGGGAAGATGATCAGTTCTATTCAATTAGATACTTCTGGTAATAAGTCAGTAGTATTGCTTCTAAGCTTGCAATTAGGGGGTTGCTACAGTTACAGCAACTAAGTGACTCCCTTTGAACTCTACTGGAGTGCTGGAATCACCCCTAATAACCCCCAATATGGGGAGCAAGTATCCTTTTTTAAAAGGAGTGTCTTTTCCATAAGAGAAAACTTATGGGAAAACTTTTCTGCTGATAAATAGAAAAGATTAATGAAGAAAATAAATAAAAAAATTTTTCTGTCCCTTTTGCACTCCACTGCTGAAATTCAGTTTAGAAACTCAAACTGCTCGAGAAAGGGTTTCCTCTACAGGAAATCATCTGCCTGTCTGCAGGGAGTGCCCTCAGCTGGGGATGCTGGTTTGGCAGGCACAGGCTGCTCAGCTTCCCTGGCATGGTCTCTTGGTTGCTTTAAGGGTGTTTTCAGGCAGTGAATTACAGCTGAGTCTTTTTAACAAGTTTGTAAGGGTTTGAAATGCTGTATCTCCCTGTCCTGGTACTGGAAGTGTGTGGAACTGGGCAGCGTTCGGTTTTGAATATGCCGTGTTCGCTATGCTTGGTGCAGGGCTTGTTTCAACTGGAGCTTCTGTATGACTTGACTTAAAGGAGGAAATAGCCATTTTCATATTAAGTCACACCTTTCCCAATGAAATATGCCTTTCCTCCCTCAGGCTTCTGATTGACAACCATGTTTCAGTATTTTAGTGTCGCAGCAATATCCTTATCCACTTTTCCTAACTGGAGATAGCAACAGATTTTCTTCCCGGCTCTTCTTTTCCTTGACCTTGAATTATAATCTGATTGTTTATGAGGCGTCCCATTTTTCTCGAGTCCAAAATGACACATGGAGGTAGAAGTGCTATGTGTTGATAGTGGGAGCTGAATATATTATCAGGGAATTACTTCTAGGAGTGTGTAAGTGTGCAGATAGTGGCTGAACTCTGCCTTTTCACACAAACAGCTTGTTAATGCGCAATCAGTCACCGCAGTTGCCTGGAACTTGGTGCTTAATGAACAGGTGGGGAAAAAGGATGGATTCTAATCTGGAACAGATCTGACATCAGGCAATTTCACTGATTGCTAATCCATTTCATTTGGCAACTTAATTTATCACAGGGAATTTTCATCTTGTAGCTTCTGAAGTAAAAATTACTTCAGAAGTGGCCTGTCTGAATGTTACAAAGGTATTCAAGTCGGTTACTGAGCCTGACCTAGTACTGCGTATATACTTATTCTCGCATTATTATTTTACAGTGACCAGTAGTTCTTGCTCTGGAGCTCGTTTGAGATTACTGTTCAATAATTCACTATAAAACTAAGTCCCGAACTTAAATGTTCCTGCGATTGCAAATGGAATGAACAGAATGTAAAATCTGCCCTTAAGTTGCTTATAGGATTTTGGCATGGCATGTTTGCATCTATTAACATTGATTTTGTGGAGTTTTTGTCATTTTCTTTTCTAGTTGAGCCAAACATAAATGGTTACTTATGCCTGGGAGCTTCTTAGTGAGTTGGCTGTCCAGTAGCATGTTTTGTAAATGTATTTTAAACGTTTTATCTCCAGTTTACAGACAGGGAAACCAAAAACTTTTATGAAATCTCTTGAATGGAGTCATCTGGCATCTGGCTATGTAACTTAGACTGTTGTAATTTCCTCCAGGAATTGAACCAATATTGCTAACAAATTGTTGTTAATTTGGTTTTCATCTTTACTGTGAGCAGACTGTGGTGTTAATCAAAGGTTTCTCAAGTTAATTTACAGTTGGTGCAATTACACTTGTGTGTAAAGCCCCAGACTAATTTAAATATAGTCTTCACTTATTCATCAGGAAAGTCAATGTTAATAGTTGAGGGAATCGGTCATTCTCAGTCGTGACATCTGTGAGTGAGTGCATTGCTGCTTTCTGTGCAAAGTGCTTTAAGCGTGGCTGCTGAGCAGCAGACGTGGTTAAACATGCCCTCTGCTTTTGGCCTAATTTCGTTTCAGTGCTGTTCTTCCCCATAGTGTAATACTCATTTGGATGAAAACTAAAAGTCTGCGTATGGGGACAGCGATCAAGGGAATGAAAGGCAAGAGAAGTGCAGGCAGAGGTGTGGTTTAATTTAGTTGTGGATTTGTGTAGCTGCTGCCTCAGTCAAACATCATTTGCTTTAAGGATGAGACCAAGGCTTAAGCCTGAGGAGGCTCACTCAGGACCACACTGCAGCAGGGATGGCTGCAATGCACTTGGAAAACATCTCAGATATAATTAGTATAACTCAATGATTAAAGAAAGAAAGGAGAGTGCTGCGGACACATGGCAGAAATGAACTGTGTCCCTTGTTCTGGGATGCTTTGGGAGGGGGAAATGAAATGCTTTCAATATTCTGATATATTCCACTGCAGCTATGTCCTGCAGCTCACAGGGATGGCTCCTGGAGGGGTGTGAGCCTCAGACATAGGCCTGAACATTAACCTGCCACACCAGTGTGGTGCCAGGGGCTGCGAGTCTGGGTGATGGAATGGAGACCTAAACCTTGCAGTGCCTCAAGGAGAGCTCTGCCCATCAGCCTGCCATATGGGCAGGCACTGCAAACAGAAAGGCACTTCATGTTAATGATAATCAAGTGATGATTTCCAGCAGTGGGATGTGAGCACTCAGTGACTTACTGAGAAGCCATAAAAAAAGCAGTAGAGAAGAAAATACACTTTCCACTGGAACAATGCACTTGAAAGGCTACTTAAACTAACAGATTGTGGGATGAGTCACCACTGAGGTTCAGAGCAAAGCTTTTTGACTTTTTCTGTTATTCCCTGCTGCTGTAGAAGTCTGAGTGGAATGAGATGAGCATGCAGGATCCTTAAGTGTCGAGTATTCAGTTACCTAAAACAGGTTGCCCAGAGAAGTTGTGGGTGCCCCATCCCTGGAAGTGTTTGAGGTCAGGTTGGATGGGGTCTGGTTTAGTAGAAGGTGTCCCTCTGCCTGTTGGTGAGAGGGGTTGAATTAGCTGACCTTTGAAGATCCCTTCCAATACAGACCATTCTGTGATTTTAGGAAATGTCCTGACACAAAGTTAATGGCCAGCTCTCTGCTCTGACAGGATTCAGCATCGTCTGTTTGTAAAAATACTGTGTGAAACGGGCAAAATAGACATTTTAGTAGCCTAATGTAACCCAATGGTCTGTGATACCTGTACTTATTTACCATTCTCTTTTCATTATTGATGCTTTCAGAACACTCGTTTACCTGGGCCAATATGTTCTCCTTATTTCTTTGTGCATCCATTGTTGAACCCATTTATTACCTCTGAGGCCAGTGTGATTATTGATCCTTCATGCCACGGTTACCCTGGCCCTTTTTTTGTCTGTGCCTTTTCTAGATAAAACCAGCAGGATCCAGGCAAAACACCCGCAAAGTTGGATTTCCTAGGAGTCTGTGCCTTCCCTCGGCTGGGATGCCACGAGTGCTTTCTGACAGCAGGTGGCAATAGTGCCCCTGCTATCGTGAAACCACTTTTTGGCCTGGATACCTTAATTTTCCTGGACATAAAATCAGTAATGACTTAAGCAGAGGAAACAAAATACGCGTATTCCAGGCGTGCCTGTTGGATAGGCCGTCGATACAGCCGGTGCTTATTAAACGCCGACTCCATTTCATTCCGTGTGTTCAGCGCGTGTTTGAAATAGAGCAGGAGACAGGCGTGGTCTGGAAGAACCAGGAGCATCTGTTTTACTTCATAGAGGGGAATATTTTGGAAGGACCTCGCTATCAGCCTGTCTTATGGTGCGCTTGACAGTGCAGCTGTCGCCTTGAGTGCGCTCGTGGAACCGCGCGGTGTAAGAAGCGACTCAAGGTCGTCTTGAACAATTATGCTTCGTTTTGTAATATCAAATCCACCTTTAATCAGGACTTGTGGGGGATTATCTAAGGGACTGGGGGTTTTCTAAACCAACAGTTGCAGCAGTGTGTTCTCAGTCAAGACAGGCAATGCAGTGCTGTGATTTTTTTCGAGCTGTCACGTTTTAAAAACCCCAAACCAGTCAAGAAATGACTTGAAGTTTCCTCTCTCTACTTAGAGAATCCTGGCAGAGGGAGGTCAGCTGAGGGGCTGAGATTATCCCTGTAGTGTTAATGTTGCCTCCCCTACTCCTGTGTTGGGATGTACGTCGGCTCTTTCCTCATTTTATGTTGTAACCATGAACACATTGGGTTGTTCTGGGTTTCTTCAGATGTTGGCTCAACATGATCTCAGTCACTGTAAGGAGTACAGTAAGGTCAGCATGGGAATCAGCATTTATCCCATTAAATATATGCACTCAAGTATTGAATAGGGGAAGGTCTCGTTTGACTGGAGCAAGCAAGCTTTAGGTTTATCTTGTCTAATTCACTGGATGCAGAAAATAGGATAACTACTGACCACAGTGGTGGGAAGAGCTGATGTTCAAAACTGCTGTTGGCTAGCTGGCTGACCCTGTCTGTCTCCCTGCCTTCTCCTTGGGCAGGAGGCATTGCTTTGGCTGGACTCTCTGAGCTGCTGACTAGAAGACTGATGCTGTGTCTTCCACCCGTTCTTCTTTTTATGATTTCAGTTTTGCCTAGTGCTTTGCCATTTGCTACGGGTTTTGGGAAAGCTTTTGAGAAATGTAGTCCCTTGAAATATGGTTTGCACTGCTTGTTACATAAATAATTATGGACTGTGAAATGCAGTTTAGGTTTTGTTTTGACCTGTGGCTGTTAGCAACTGACTTTTCTGACAAAAGGAAAACATTTCTGTTGCAAAACCACAAGTCGCTTTCTTTAGGAATTCAGAATGCCTCTTGCTTGGGAATTAGTATGAAGGGTAGGGCTTGGCTTTAGAAAGCTGGGCTCCAAGTCCCTTTGTGTGACCTGCTGTCACAGTCATAAAAATTAGTAATGGCAGCTAAATATACATCAAAGCGCGGGGGGGGCTTGTGAAAGCAGCATTTGCTTGGTTAATCCAGGCACAATGGCAAGTGGTGTCTGCATCACATGCAGGGAATACTCACTTGTATGTTTATATGCTATTGGTCAGAGTGGTTTGGATGTGTTTGGGAATTGTTTTAATTACAGCATTGAAGGTGCTGCGAGGGGTGATGAGGTCCCGAGATGCTCCCAGGCATCTCCGTTCGCTCAGGGGTGACGGGAACATTCAAGGCTCCTTTTGGTATCTCCTGCCTGGAGTGTCCCTTGCACAACGTGCTTGAGTGGGACACGGGTTGTTGTGTTCCTTCCTCCTTGTTGGGGTACCCTCTCCCAGATATTGCCCTCCTGGCTGCAGAGGAGCTGTTTGGAGCTCTGCAGCTTCTCCCCAAAGCCGTGCCTAAGGACAGGCAGTCTTGTAAAGAAAAGACTTGGCTCTTGTAGGAGTGATGTTGTAATGACCCTTGTTCTCAGATGGTTTCACCAGGGATGTCTTGGTGCCTGGGGCTTTTATTGCCTATTGTGTCTGAGTGGTTGAAATTTGTGGGAAAGACACTGATTTGGCAAACTTTTTAGGGTTATTGCTCCTTCACTGTTTTATCACTTGCATGTCTGTGCTGCAGTAACTTCAATCTGGTGTACGACATGAATCACTTAAATACTTAAATACGGCTCTGTAGCACCTTCGTTTTATGCTTTAAAGCTGGTTTCTGTAGAGCAATAAATAGAAATAGTTAATATCTGGTATGCCTAGTTGTAGGCTGCCTCAAAAAGATGGTTCTGTCAGCTACATTTGATTTGTATTTAGAATGTTTTGCATTGCAAATCCATGTTAGAAATGCTTTTTAAATTTAAAGTGTGAACCATATTGCTTCTTCGAGGGAACTGTACTCTTGTGTCATGTGAAATAAGTTTTTATTTAAGAAAGGTGGTATTGCTTTCAGCTCTATGAAACCAGGTTATAGAGGAATGTAAGTCTTCCCAGTGACTTTATATGCCAGATAATACTAACTGGCAGCCCATTGCCTTTACGTTTTTAAGAATTTGTGGTATATGGGCTATTTCAGAGGAACTAGTTTTTTTTTTTTAATCCTGTTGTCTTTAGTCCACTTTGGAGTGATTATGCTGAGCAGTGTGGTCAAGGTCACTATTGACTAGTTCTGGATTTCTGCAAATCTGAGTCCTGCTATTATTTTTTCTGAAATGAGAATCAAATTTTAGAATGATTTCCAGAACAGCCAGTCAGTGAAGAATGGTGCATTTTACTTGCAGAGTTCACTGAACCGTGTCAAGGAAACTAACAGAAATACAGAATTTATTCACAACTGCTTCTTTGCTAGGTCCTGAAACAATTTTCATTTCAAGTTGTCTGTTGCCTTAAAGAAAACACTTACTGAATCTACCCTGGAGAAAGGGTGGACCAGGACAAATCCTTCTTAGTTTTCCTTTGATTCCTTGGATGAAGGCATCTCCAAGCGCTGGAGGCCAGAGGGTTTTTGCCTTGTGTCACAGCAGAGCTCTGCCAACCAGTCGTTCTAGTCTTGGCTGTAGTCCAGCTAATTATAGTTTCCTTTAATTTGTATCCCCCCCCCAGTACTAGATGACAAACACAGCATTTCAGGGAGCTGAGCAATCAGTGTTCAGGCTGTTTCACCACAGAGAGTGATTTCTCTACCTCCCCCCTCCTTCCTGGTAAAAAAGAACTTGCTTAGGAGGCCCAAACTCAGAGTTTTGGCAGGGCTTAGAGCCCAAAGGCTCTTTAGGTCAGGAGTTTACAGCTTCAGAGGCTGCAACTCTAGTTCAGACTAGTCCCCAACACCAGTAATAGATTAGATTAAAATAAAAACTGTTTCTTAAATTCCAGGTGAATCCCCTGACAGACAGGCCAAGGGGTGTTTTCAGGTGGGAGTACTTCTCTCTATAACTCTTATCAAAGGCACAGCAGAAGGTTTTGGTTCCCTACTCCTTTCTTTCTTACTGCCTGTGTCCCAGGGGTTGAGTTACATCTGGCTTCTCTTCCATCATGCTGGCATCACCGGACTGAAGCCAGGACTTGAGCCAGAAACTAGCTTAGCACTATCTCTGCTGCCTTCCTCTCCTGTCCTCTAGTGCTAACACCCAGCAGGGTGGCTTGTGCTGGCTGCAGCCTCCCTTTCCACCCCTATCCATGGGGAGGAGGATGTGAGAGGAGGATCATACCCAGCATTGCCTTTTTCCTTAGGAAGGCCCCCATGGGCTGTTACTGTGTGTAGCCTCACGACTACAAATCGATGTCTCAAACCACGACCTCCCACCTGTGCTTTCGGCCGTGCCCACGGACTTAAAACCGCTTTTTCCTCTTTGGGCCAGTGCTAATCATCCAGGAAAGCTGAGTTTTGTTCGGATTGCCTCTCAGGGAGCCAAGGCTGTTGTGCTGTGCCCAGGGGGTGCGAGAGGGCTGGATGGCTCTTTGGTGTCTCTGCTATAGACACCGTGCCTCGGGAGTCTCCCCGGAGCGCCGCTCGAGTCACTTCATATTTCATAATTCCCTGCTGACAATTAAGTCAATTTGCTGGTGCAGGCATGATGGAGCTAAGCTAGGACATGCTCCTTCTTTTTAGCCAAGATATGGAGTGAAAAGCTCACTCTTGTGCTTTGATGAAGTTGAAAATTGCAGCATATCGTTAACCTGTGTCTGGCTTGGAATGGGGACCAGATTTATCAGTGGCATTGCCATCCTTGTTGCATTTCTTGCTCATGAGTTTATTTTCCTGTGTTATTTGTTTAGTGGGAGGAGGAATCAAGGCAGACATGCCTTGATTTTTGGTGCAGAAGATGGTAAAGCATCACTCCTCCCTAAGAAGGCATCCAACTGAGGTCCCTGAAATCTGCAGAAAGACCTGTTTGTGGGAGTGTGGGAAAGTTATTTTCAGGCTCTATGGCCTTAGGAAAAGTGGACAGGCACTTGGAATCTGTGCAAACTAAGTAGTCTTCCTCTTCCCCAGCATGGTCTCCTGGATCAAGGGATTATTTCTTAAATTCCTTGGCCAAACGCAACATTTCTCCTGCTAGAAATATTGCTTGGGCTTTAATTTTTGGGCTTTTATTTATTTTTTTAAACTTCTGTTAAACAACATTATCTTACATAGTCTTGCTAAATATATAATTTAGCAATTACAATTGTTCTGCCTTGGGTCTAATGTTTCTCCAGCCCTGGCATGAACACAGCGCTGCAAATGTGGAGTTAGCCTGGTGAAATGGAGGATGGTTTAACATTGAGAAATGGAATTTTGGGTGCTTTCTGGTTGTGGTGAAACCAGTTTATGAATTGGCATATGCTTTTTTGCTTGGGGTTGTTATGCTTTTTAGACATGGGCTCTTTCTAGTTGATGTTTATACACTTGTTTCATTCTCAGTGTCTGTACTGCAACATGTAATATGTGTGTCTGTTTGCACTCTTTGTATTTTGCCTTTTTTTTTTTTTTTTTTTTAATTTATCTGCAGTTTTAATTGTTTCTTCCACACCAGCTAAGGAAATAGTCTGAACCATCAGCAGCCTGCATTGTGCAAATACTGAAGATAAATCCTGTATAATTAGTGGGACTGAAGAGTTTTAAGTTACGACCCTGAATTCTGATCCCTTGTCAGTGCATATAATGAATGTAGGAATTAGGTGAGAAAGAAAATGTGCATATGAACTGGAAATAAAATCAGTTGCTAAACAGCCCATGGGTTTTACTTCACCTTTGGTACAGCTGGTCCAGGTATCCCAGCAGGCTGGTTTTTAGCAAGTCCGAGGTAAAGGTATAAACACAAATTCAGTGGGGCACATGTGAAAGGACTGTTTTTGTTACAGAAGTTTCTTTCAACTATATTGTCTTTTAAATGCTTTTTTCTTTTTCTGTAGAGTGTCATTATTGGATTTCCTGCCATGTAACAGGCATGCTTGTGTGAAGATAGCTGATGGGAGAAGGGAATGGCAAGGAAGCTGTTTGAAGAGATTGTTTGTGGATTGTTATTACAATCTTTTTTATACCAGTGCAACTGGTGACTGTCTTTTTTTTTTTTCTCTTGAAAACCTTGCTGGGAGAAGCTGATTTGTTAATGGATATAGGATTTCCATTCTCAATTTATGTCAACTGTTTCATCTCAAGAATCAGGAATCTGAATCTGTTTCTTCCAAAGCATCTTTCTTCTCCTTTGTACAAAACATTCGCTTTTCAGAGCACACAGGTGACTCTTTTTGGTACCAACACATTATTTTTCTGAAGCTTAATACCTGTATCCATTACAATAGCTTGCAAGTTTGATGAAAATGCTGATTTTTAAATAAGGCACTCATGTCTCTGGATAGATTGGAGTTTAAACTTGAACCTGGAAAAAGCTGCACAAGTTCTTAAATCCTAGTGCAGGTATAGTCACGTTCACTTGGGAAAGATTGTTCATACATAATTTAAGGACATATAAAAGTCTTGAAAAATGATGTGTTAAAGGACTATTTCTCATTGAAGTTTTTTTTTGCCCCCCTGGTATTTAATAAAAAGGCACTAAGTTTTGTTCTCTTTAAAAGCTGCTCTCTAATCACTGTAGTTCATTATTTCAGCTTCAAAGTGCAGTCTGTACAGGGAGGCAATGAGGTGTATCCACATCTAGAAATTAAGCAATAATCATGTAGTTTAGTGTTTCAACAGGCTTTGTTCATTAGTAAGTACAATGATCCATTGTAAGTACTTGCTGTAGTCATGATGTTCTTAACAGTCTGAAACTTAAACTCTCCAGAATGATTTTCTGGAATATATATTCCCAACTGAAGCTGTGCTGCCAGGTGTACCAAATGCAATTCCATGTGTCTTGTGTAACAGTAATTGTTCTGCAGAGTCATTAGGAAAGGAATGTCAGACATGGTGTGTTTGTGTAGTGTGTTCATGCTTATGTACCTGGCTCTGGGTTTACCAATAATTCAGGCTTGCTTCAAGAGCAGGAACAACTGTAGACATGGCAGAATGATTGGAAAAGCTTCTTTAAATTAAGCACTTTAGAACAAACTGAAGAAAGAGAAGGAGAAAAAAGGCACAGCAAACACTGGGGAAAACAGAGAAAGGGGAGAACTAAATCAGATGCTACAGATTAGTAAGAGAAGGAAGTTGGCATTGAAATACAGGTGGGCATGTGGAGAAAAAAATTATTGGTTTAATGGGTTTGAATTATTGATGCTTATCTTGTGACTCCATGGACTCAGTGACCAAGACAATACCTCCAGATTGTGAAGTTTGGCCCCATAGACCATAGGATGTGAAAAAATGGATGCTTTTAATTTGTAAGAAGATGAGGGAATGTTCAGATGCGCTCAAGGCATGAGTGGGAGAGTGTCACTTGACCCAAGGTGATGTGAGTTGGGGCTGTAATTATACAGCAATTTGGAAGGCGCTCAGCAATAAAAATGAGTAATACTTTATCCTGAATGAGATGGGTCTGCCTGTGTGCTTGAACTCCTCTCCTGGGACCTGCCAAGCCAGCACTGTCCTGGGCAGGGGCATGGAAGTGTGGAAGTCGGCCATTCCGTGGAATTCCTTTCACTTTTCCAACCTTAGTAAAGCAAAATTTGGCTTGTGACTGTAGACATGTAGTTTTCCGTGCTAATCTGCAAGGTAAATGTGAAATGAGTACAGGGAGAGGAGTTGTCCATGTTTTTACTTATTTTTGGTGTTTCAAGCTGACTGTTTATTACAGTAGCTGAACCACCTGTTGAAAAGCTGCTGATTTTCACTTATGAAACTAGGAAGTGTGCAAGAAGATGCCATGGTGTGCAGAGATCCTTGGAATCTGCTGGGTTTCGGGGAAGGGTGCCCTTTCACAGTCGTGCTGGAGCCGAGGTGCTGCTGTGGTGTCTGCAAGCACTCTTACCTGCTGCAGGTCACCTCTCAGCCAGTAAGACAAGATGCAAATGGTTAATTATCAATGTTTAAATTTGACCCAAAGAAGTAGCAAACTATATAATAACCATGGTTCCCTTCCCGGGGCAAAAGGGGTAAAAGGTGTTTGGTCCCAGACCAACACTGGTCTATCCTTTGCCTCTTAACAAGCATCCAATGTTTTATAAATGGAGGCAAGAGTTCAAATCTGCTCTTTAGGTGTTTTTTTGTTTTTTTGTTGTTTGTTTTTGTGGGGTTTTTTTTTTTTGGGTGTTTTTGGTTTTTTTGGGGGGGGGGGGGGTG
>JAWWEU010000111.1:6420410-6454184 GCA_035583155.1 Acropternis orthonyx
CCCCCCCCCCCCCCCCCCCCCCCCCAGCACAGCATTGAATTTTTATTTAGTTTTTACCTTGGAGGCTTTGGGTCACTAGAGTGTGCTGCAGTCCCAGCCCTGGGCTTGTGTGAGCTTTGCCCCAGTGCTTTCCCTGCCACTGGGTGACTGGGAATGTTTCATCACGTTGCTTTGCTGTCGCCTGGGCAACTTGAGCGAACTCCCTCGCGATTTCCTTTGTGTTCCAGCCTGCTTCCCTGGCAGTGAATGACCTGGTGGCTCGTTAGCTCGGTACCTGGGTACCCCAGGAGAGCATCGTGTTGTTAAGCACTATAAAGTCCCCATGGCCGCCTTTATTTTGCCCACTGAGGAGCCCGTGGCGAGGTTGCCACGCTGATGGCTTATAAAGAGTTGGTATCAACAGCATTTAATTAAACCATTTATAGGTGCAGTGTGGTGATGTTTATGGAGCTGGGCTTTGCAGCTTTGTGGTGGTGAATGTGGGGAAGAAAATACAGACCTGCTGCACAGGGCTGTGTATGGAAGAAAGCACGTGGTGTATACAGAGCTCAGAAATGTATGCGTTTTCTGTATCAAAAAGTCTCAGTTCTGCCTTTCTGGAATAAATGTGGTCTGTTTTCCATGTTCCTGCAAGTTATTCTTTGCTAGAGATGCACAAATTGCAAGTAGTAATTTTTTTTGACATTCAACGCTTTTCTGCTTGGTCAGGAAAACTTTGTACAGTTGAATTCCTTTCATATTTTTGGTGAAGGCTGAGGCAGTCTGGATGTCTAGCTTGAGGACAAATTCAAAACTGTAGAAATGTAATTAAAAGGTTTTTTATTACTTCTGCTGTCCTGTCCTATTTTAATTAAGTTCATCCTCTGATGAATATTGCACTCTGAATTATAGTGGGAAATCCATAATGTCGTCTCTTCTTCTTGGACGAAGATCACGGTTGACAATTCTCCTCTGCGGGCAAACGGAGTTTCTGCCGTGAGAGGGAACGCTCAGCTGTGCAGGGGGTTTTTGTAGGGACAGGGCTAAAGTTGGGAGGCTTCCTACACCAACGAGGCACAGTTGCCTTCCATCTGTGAGATTAACCTGTGCTCCACGTAAGTAAATGTGTATTTTTAAAGTTGTGCTTTTCCAGAAACAAAGCCCTGGTTAGCTGTACATTTCTATACCTGTGCATTCTGCAGGGAGTAGAACAAATGGTGAACTGGCTGCTTAGAGCTCTGCTGGATGGTGATCTAGCACAGGGGCAGAGCCCACCTGAGCCCCCCAGTACACCACAGGGTTACCTGCAGTTGTGACAATCAGACTCCTGTCAGGGCCACGTCTTTGTTGCCCTCTCAGCTCTGTGTGCTCCAGGATTCATCTAGTTCTGTGGAGCAGGCAGGCCACCTTGTGAAATTCAGTGGGAAATAGGAGCGTGGATTAGGATAGTGAGGAAAAACCACTCTGCTGAAGGGCCCCCTTTGCTGCCCTCTCTGATGAGTTTGACTTTATGGTTGTCAAGCCATTTTCTCCTTTGAGCTTGTGGGGTGAAGTGGCCGAACCAGAGCGGCACAATCTTGAAGCGGTGTTAGTGTTTTATAGCAATGTGATAACATTATTTAATCTGGAAATAGCTACGGCAGCTGATAACGTCTGGAATTTGTACCAGATGGTCATTTTCTTGTCTAGAATGATACAGGCTGAACCTGGAGAAAACCAAACCCCAACCCTACAAACAGGTTTAGCAGCTTCCCTGTGCATGCCGTGCACGGAGCTGTTGTGTCCTGTGTCTTTAATTGAACATGATGAACATGAGTTTGGCACACCCACTTCTGGAACAGAAAAATTCTCTTTACAGGCCGGTGAGGGATGGAGGCTTCTTGTTAATTTTTGTTTCACTAATAGGAGAAGTAATTTTTTTTTTTAATTTTTTTGAGCTATATGTTAAGGCTGTAAATTTCATTGGAAAGCTAGCAAATGGAACATGCCTATGAAGAGATTAAAGTAATTATACTGCAATGCTCCACTAGCAACAGAGAGCAGTCTGGGATAAAATTATTTGGAGAGATGCCAAAGCCAAGTTTGGTTCCGTTTTAAGCTAAAACTAATTAAAGTTGTCAGGTCTTACAGTGGTCAAAGGTTGCTTAGCTGCTACTTGAAATAAATGAATCTTTTCCTCGGTCAGTAACTCCAACAGCTACGTGTTTGCAGCTGTCTCGTAACAAAGAGAGCTCCAAGAACCTTCCAGTTCTTGTATGTATGTGTACCTTTGTGTGTGTCTAGTTTAGCACATCGAATAGAGTGTAGGCTGGCCACAACATGGAGTTACCTGTCTTGCCAGCCCTACTTAGCAGTCTTTTTGTCTGTGTCCACCTTCTCCTTTGTTATTTTATTTCAGTTGTGGGGAGGAATTCTTATGAAAAAACCTCCTCAAGAGGCTGCTTTAACACTTTCTGATTGAGAAAGTTGCTTTGGGTCATTCTGGATATTGAAAACAGCTGTACAAGACTCAGGAGAACAAATACGGGTTCTTAGACTGTAAAGTCTGATAGAATATTAAATTTTCTAAAATATTTCAGTGCCTGAAGGAAGCCTTCAAGAGGGATGGAGAGGGACTTTTTACAAGAGCATGGAATGACAGGACAAGGGGGAATGGATTCAAAGTGAAAGAGAGTAGGTTTAGATATTAGGAAAACCTTCTTTGCTGTGCTGATGCTGAGGCCCTGGCAGAGGTTGTCCAGAGAAACTCTGGATGCCCCATCCCTGGAAGTGTTCAAGGCCGGGCTGGATGGGGCTCTGAGCACCCTGGGATAGTGGAAAATGTCCCCGTCCATGGCAGGGGGTTGGAAATAAATGATCTTTAAGGTCCCTTCAAACACAAACCATGCTGTGATTGTACAATTCTAAATTTTTCAAATTGTACCAGATACAACTGACCTCAAATTCTCTTTAATGAGGAGTTATTGGTCATGAAGATAGTCATGTTTCAAGTAAATACTGTTATGCAATCAAATCAAAATATACTCAGGGGATCTTGAAGAATGGAGAGTTTATACTTCCTTTTTGTGAGAATCTGTGTAGGGAATAACACTATATATTATCCATGTGTTCCTAAAAACCCAGAAATTATTGCAAAGAATGGAGATGGGGTATTACTGTTTATTCTTTTGTTTCTCTCTCACATGCACAGTGGTGTGGAGTTAGGTGTATGTACTCAAGATTTGATCTTGGCAGGTTAAAGCTGAACTTCTGCAGTTTAGAGGTGGGAAGTTCTGCAAATGTGTTTTGGTGTTTCCCATCCTCAGTTCTGGCTTGCTGTGACGCAAGTTTGGAAGATGCTTTGCTAATGCACCTGTGAATATGTTCACACAGTTGTGCTGAAAAAAACAGCCAAGCAGGTTGTACTTTCATGTTTTCTTACGGGTGAGTTGTAAAATTTAGGTAGTTTTCTTTTTGTCGCAGGAGGGTTTGGGAGTGGTGCTGGGTGCCAGTATGTGGGTGAAATGGATGGTTTTGCCTGAAGAAATATCTAGAAATAAATTTCTTTGCCTTACTTATTAGTGCAACTGTTTTCCCTCCTAAAAGAAAAACACCAAAAAAAAAACCAGAACATTTAAAAACTCATTTAAAGTTTTATTTTTATTTTCAGCCAGATCTGTTTGTACATAGGGAGGAGAAAAGTCTGAGATGATGTTGGAGTAGAACCTGATATGATATGCCAATAAATAAGCTTTTACCTGTAAAATTTCACCAAGCTCTTATGTAGATTTGCCATGAAATTTATGTCAGATTGCCTGGCTAAATTCCAACTGGAATAATGAATAATTTACCCATTTTTTTTTTTAGTTTTTTTTTTTTATTCCTTCTGTTTTATTTCACCTGACCAGCTTTGGAGAGGTACTTGCAGGTATACCATGCTATATATATATTTTTTACTACTGATATCCTTTGATATAATGAGGAGAATTGAGGAGATGAACTCGAAAGCATAAGTTGGGGTTGGATGTCACTGACTTTCTCTGCTTTTGGGTGTCTCAGCCCTGATATTTCATTAAAAGTATTGGGTTAAATTCACTCTTAGGAAGTGAAAAAGCTTAGTGGATATTTCAGGTTGAAAAGAGACACTTTTATGGTGACTAACTACGTTGCCAAGGTATTTTCCATATGTGAAAATTGTAAACAGGTTGTGTAAGACTTGCTTTCACTTTACAGCGTGCGTGTATAATTTCAGTGATAATGTTCAAGCACAATTGTGAAATAATGCTGTTTCCTTTCCTGTGAACTTTTGGGGTTGTGGACTTCGCCCTTCCAGCGAGTTCCTGTGCCTGTAGCTGTTCACAACAGGCTCTCAGCAGCAGCCACGCAGAGGAGGCTCATTTAACCCGGCTGGAGGGACAATCTAAAGCGACACTAACGAACCCCGTGGGATCGGGACAACTCGGGCTTACAGCAGGGGCTCTCTAAGCTGGGCTTTAGCAATTTGTTGCCTCAAACTGTGAGGAAGGCAGCCTGTCTGACCAGAATGTCAGGTTATGAAGCTTCCATGGAGATGACTCCAGAGTGGTCAATGCTAAAACGCTTCGCAAAACCTCTTTATTGAGAAGGGGAAAATACGCTTGCGCTGAGCGCTTTGAGAAAAGGGAGGAAATGCGAATGCTGGGCTTCATTTTTGGGTGAAAGAGTCTTAAAACTATTTATTATCATTAAAAAAAGGTTGTGAGACTGGATGCTGCCTTTAGGTGCTGCCCTGCTGAGAGAGTCACCTGCTGCTCGGCCAGGGCAGTTTGTCTGTGCCTGTTGGGTGTTCCCCTTAGAGGAGGAAGGTTTAACCAGAGGGTGCTGTTCTGTTTTCATGGATGTGGGAGCTTGAGCTCTACATCAAACAGTCACCTCTAAATGCCAACTTTCTTAATGCAAAATCTTAAATTGTTTGCTGCTGTTGGTGTAAAATTCCTTGACTCCTCTGTTTTGGCCATCTCACTCCCTGTGGGAGGGAGGGAGGGCTGGATGCGTTTCAGAACACAGGGAGCTTCAGTGTTAAACTTCCCTTCCCAACCTCTAAATCTGTTCGTGATTAGACAGATTCATGGTCAACAGATCACAAATGGACAGTAAAAGGACTGGACATAAACGTGTGCTCCAGCTTCCTTAATGGAGCAGTTGTGGGTTCAGGGGGAATGCAAAGGGAAGGGACTGCAGGCAGTTGCCAGGCTGATGTTTTCTCCCTGAACATCATCCCCTGTTGCTCCCACCAGGGAGAAGATCCTGGTTAGACAGGCCATTAGTCCTGCCTGGTGAGGCGTTTCTTCTTAATAGTAACACAGAGTAGGTGTTTCTGACTCTTGGAAACCAAACTGCTCAGGCTTCTCAGGATGGACTAATTTCCCCTCATTGCCCCTGTCATCAAGAATAAGTTTAAAATTTTGTAAAATATGGAGGAAATGCTTCTGCATTCATTTTTTTTTTCCAGTAGCACTGGTGCCTGGAGCCATTTTTCCCCATGTAGGAAAATAAGTGCTGTAAGCCAAGTCCACCTTCTCGAGAAATTTTTTTTTTTTCCCCCTTTTGCCTTATAATGAGTGACAGTTCAATTATTTCAGCAACATGGAGCTATTTGGGATGCCATGAAGTGGCACATGTGTTTATGTATATGCACTCCAGTCGTTAAACCCAGCCAAGGTAGTGCTGAAGACATGAAGTGGTGCCCTGTATTCCTAGAAACAGGAATATCCAAGTGGCTATAACTGAGCCATTGGAATGTGTTACCAGTTGGGATTTGCTGTTGGGTGCATTAACAAGCAACAACCATTTGAAATGGAGATGTGCAGCCACACACAGACACACGTGTTTCTTACCACAGCATTTCATTCAAGCATGGAATGTGTAGGAGAAAGTATTTTGTTTTCTGTGCACACAGCACTGGTATGTCTGGAGCATTTTCTTGCAAATTTTACAGTGGATTACCAGATTTTTTCAAATTTTATGTCAAAACTGCACCTCAGCAAACTGCACTTGCTGCTCTGAGTTGCTGATGATACCTGGAAACCTTATGTTAATCACTAAAACCAAAAAGCCCCTGAACAAGCAAACAAATCAAAGAAGTCATGGATTAGCTTGTTACGCTGTCCTGGATGACTTGTTTTTCAGCGTGCTTATGGGGATTGCTTTCTGCTGCCCACCAGTTATTTAATCCTGTTTTAGCACAGAAGTTTGGTGGAAAAAGCTACTAAATCTCCTTTTCTAAAATAGATCTGTATTGTTTATCATGGAACAATTAAAAAGAATGTGAATATCTGTTTATGAAGGCACTAAAGCTTGTAATACCTTTCTTGTTTGCTTTGGGTTTATTTAAAGTTTTTTGATGGCTACCAGTGCCAGGTAGGAAATAAAAGACTTTTGGAGCAGAAACTGCACACTGGGGTTTTGTAATTTTTTTGTTTCAATTCTAGGATTAAATATGATTATAAAGGAGACAGGTCTTCAAACAGTGCCAGACCAGTAACTGTAGTGTTTAAGTTACATGTCTTGTTTAATCAGTAAAATTAATGAACTTTCAGTACTTGCGTGTCAGAAGGTAATTTGAGTGATACTGTGTACACATCCATGATGATTTTTACCACAGAGTCCTTCAGTGTAAGTATTGAGTATTTCACACTGGGAAATAAAGTGGATATTTTTTGTTTCCTACTGGTAAAGAGTAAATAGGCCCTTTATGTTTCATACCAGCACTTAAAATAAGTGTAATAAAAAAATAAGTGTCTGCTCTTTATGATGAAAAACCCCCAAAGCTTGCAGGTTGCAGCTGGTGAGAGGGGTCAGGTTGGTGTGTGAGCAGGGATTGATCACACCTGCCGGCTCTGCCATAATTTGGTTGTTGCCCATCCCTGATCAACACCCTGCAAATGGAAACCCCAGGCTGGGGCAGGAGGGAAAGTCGGCTGTAACTGAAGTGGCTGAGCCCTGTCTGGAACAGAAAAGCTTTGGCTTTCATCTGTGCTCTGCAGTGGAAGGACAAAAGGGGGAGACTTTCAAAAGCTGTAATGAGAATCAGGAGCTGAAATCCCATTGACTTTTAATGAGGGTTAGGGGCAGACGCCTTTGTTGTGCGTCAGAAACTTCCTTCTCTTTCTCAGTTGTCCGAGTTGCTGATGGTGGATGAGGTGTGGCCGTGAGACCTTCTGGACTCCTACAGGAGCAAAAGTTACCTTGGGCTATTTTGTTTGCTCTGTGGCCTGAGCTGAACACAGAATCCCCTCCTTGTTTCCATGAGGAGTGGTCAGTGATCACACACACCCCTCTGTCCCTCTCCTCTAAGTGCTGCAAAGCCACTTGAAAGATGAAAGCACGGATAACTCACTGGCTTGATTACTTTGTGCTGCAGCACTGGGTACCTCCAGGAAACAGAGTTCAGGTTTTCCTGAATGGAGCTGCTTGTTCTGTTCCATAGAAGTTTTATCTGGTGACCTGCAAAGGATGCTGCAGAGGTCTCTGTCAAGCAGTGTTGGAAGTACCTTCCATGTACCTACATATGGCTGTGCTTACAGGAGAGGCAGTTTAATGATTAAATACTTCGTTCCTTGAATGACTGTAAAAGTCACCTCCCTAATTTTTCTGTGATAGTATGTGGAGATACTGTCATAACTTAGACGTTTTACAGCAGTGCCAGTCACAACCTTGGAGAAAAATGCTGTTAGCATCCTTTTTTATCTTTTAAATTTTCTGAGCACATTTAGCTCTTCCTTGCCGGGTATGCTTTTCCCATGCTGATAGGAAACTGCTCCCATGTCAAGGGCTGGTTAACACACACCCTTGGAGAATTAATTCTTTGCCCAGTGCCCAGGCAGCTTTCCCACTGTGGCTCTGGTACTCAGGGAGAAGAGTCACAGCCTTCCTGAGTAAAGGAGTGGGAAGGGAGGAAGGCTGTTGGTTTTGGGAAACATATGGGAAATGCACAGACTTAGTTCTTTGAGACTTAAAAGTATTCCTGGATATAGCATGGAATTAAACCCAGCTTTAAATCTTGTTTGTGCTCTCCAAATTGCCAGCTGGTTCCCCTCTCTCTGCTTCTGTGAGTGCATTGGGTATTGTCTGCCTTAATCTTTGACAATTTGACACTTGATTTATAGTTAGTTTTGATCAGATTCTTTATTTCTTCTTTTGTGCCTGAAGATCTTTGTATTTTGTGTGCTTATTGCAAGTGTAGGATTTGGTTTTAGAACACAAAACTATGAGGAGTCTGCAGCAAGTCCCTCATAATTTTGCATTATTTTAGGAGTTGAGGAGGAGATGCATCTGTATGCAGCCCTCACTTCTTTTGGAAAAGGTCTTTGGATGCATTATGGATGAAGCTCAAGACAAAGTGCTTTTTAAAAAGTTTATCTTGCATAGTCACGCTGTATATGAATGTGCAATCCATACTTCTTACAGTGACCAGCCTGGTGTCCACCTCCCTGCTTGTGGCTTTCCTCCACAATTCAATAATCTCCTTTATTATTCATAGAGGAAACGATGAATGATGGCTTTGTAAAACTTCTCCGGTACGCTGTTGGCAGGTATTGGAAGCGATGTGGGTTTGTATTTGCCTTTTAGGTGGATTTCACAAATACCTTGGCCAAAGCTGCTCTTCCAGCTGGGCTGTCTGTGGAAAACAGTGTTCTTGCAAATGCATGGACTTACCTCTGTGTGTGTGTTGTACCTGGACTTTACTTTCCCATTCCACAAGAACTAACATGCTTTCTATAGCATTATGAAGTAGTCTATATATCAGTTTTTCTTAAAGGTTAAAATACGTTTTTACAACCTGAACAGTTACTACTGGAAAACTAAGCTGAGGTCTCTGATTTTTGGCTATTAATACTACACCCTTCAGCTGTTCTGTCTGCATCTTTGTAGTTATGTAACTTTATTTTTGGTTTAATCTTTTCATTATATAAGCTTTTGTAATTTTTTAAGAACAGATTATGAAAGCACAAGTCTGAAGAAAGTAGTCTTGGGTGCTTCAGGAAAAGAACTGAACGTAAGGGCAGAAGTATGACAATACCTTTGTCACTAAAAAAGAAAAAAAGATTGGAAATGAGAAGGCAGGGAATGGTTTCAACCACCTGAGCAATGTTTTTTGGTCTTTTACCAGCAGCGTCTTTGTGCTGGACAGTAACCCCCTGCATTACCTTCATCTGTGTTTTATGTAACATTTGCCCTAAAACTGAGCTGTTCTCTTAGCCCCTTGATAGCTGAAAATGTCACAGAAGGTTATTAAAAAGTAGAGATCTTGGAAGTCTCCAAAATAATTAAAATACATAAACCACCAGTAAGTAGCACATAGCAAGCAAGGGGCTGAATTAAACCAATAACTCTTTAAACACATAACCCGAACAGCTAATGTACTGCCACCAGCTCCTACCAGCATGGTTTTAATGACGGCAAGAGATCCAATACAATTGTAAAGACAATATTAAAAAAAATGAAAATAAAACAGATGAGCTTGGTGGGTTTTAGGTCTGCTCTCATCCTCCCTCCCCTCCTTCACATGGATTTCGTTCTTCAGGCTGGTGTTCTGCAAACTGTTCCGTGGGCTGAGGGGTGGAGTCAGCACCTCTCACTTGTTGGTATTTAAAAAAATAAAGCAAAAGTGGGTTTGCCACATGAGTTTCAGTAAATATGGTCAGGACTCAAATCATGTTTGTTGCTCTGTGAGGGGAAGGAGTGTCGTGTAGGAAGCTTTGGAGCGAGTATGGCTAAGAAAGTGGGTTTGCATGTTTTCTAGCATGGACTTGGTTTTAACATCATCCCCATCATTTGCTTTCTGTTAACTGGTGGAATTTAGACTCAGGGACTTGGCAGGGTTGGGCCCTAAGGATGGTTTAGACTGAGGCCTTAAGCCCACTTGGTTATAGAACCTGATTTCTGACATGTTTGTAAATGGACCTTTGCTGATTTTGCCATCAAATTGATTCAGTTTCAGCTGCCAGAATGTGTTATTTTAGTGCTTATTTTGGCTTTGGGCTTCGCACAGTAGCATTTCCAGCTCCGTGTTGTGTTTGGTATTTCTGTTCTTGCTAAGATGGGTCAGACAGTGTGTGGTGGATCGGTGGATTGCTGTGACACACGTGCAGTGTCACTGCTGCTCCTGCCTCCCCAACCACGAACAGAGCTGGGCTGCACAGGCACTTGCAGTAGAAGAAACGGAGTTTCTGGCTAATTCTTCACTTTAAACTATGCAATAAACAGTTTAATGGTATTAGAGCCATTAACTGTGTTTATATATATATATTTATGGTTACATACGCAGTAATCAGGACACCTGAGAAAATGCAAGTCTGATCTGGTTTTTTAACAGACATGTTTTAATGAAGCATTCTTTCTTTCTTACCTCCAGAGCCTATTAACTGGCTCCATGAGAAAATGAGCCTGCTCAGTGTACCCCTTGTTGCCCCAAGTCCCCTTTCTTGCCAGCCTTGCAGACTCCTTTGGGTATCGGTGTCAGGCTGCGTTGTGGTTTTGATCAGTCTTGTGCCAATCTTCAAGAGAGATGTCACGCTCATTTTTATGTATATAACTTTCATCACGGTGGGGAAGAAGGGGAAGAGTAAAGGAGAAGATTGGCTCTATCCAGGCATGAATTCATTTGTGTGCTTTAACTTCCTCACCTTTCTTTTTTTTTTTTTCCTTTCAGTCACTTCATTAAAAAAATAAAAATCTAAGGTAGTACTGTAGGTTTTCCAGATGTCCCTTATAACCTTGCCTTTGGTGGTGGTAGCTTTAACTCAGCAGAATTCCTTGGAATGATTCCTTGGTGTTGTTGAATGTCATAATTAATGGGATTTCTCTGGAAGTGAGACAGGTAGCCAGGGTTTTGGAAGCAGAAATCCTTTGTAGGGGAGAAGTTAATGAGACAGAGAAGGAGAAATGTAGTAGCAGAAGCATCCACTGAAGTTCTTAGCAATTTCTTTGTGCTGGAGCTGCTCTCTCTGCTTCCCTGCCAGGGCAGGCTGCTGCACTAAAATGCAGGAGAAATATGGTTTGAACCTGGCTCTTTTTCTTTCTTCCTCCTTTTAGGAAAAGCAGGGGGTTGGGTTTGATCACTTACTCTGGAAAGTGTCTGCCCCAAATTTGTTTTCTGTCTAAACAATGCAGTTTCATCAAATCGGAGATATTTTGGTGGAATGACTTAAGAAGACTTTCTTCTTAAAAGTTTCATGTGACTTAATTAAGAATTTATATTTCCAAATGAGAACAGGATTCGTGAGTACACATGCTTGGGTTTTTCTTAGTCAAATCTTTTCCAATTGAGCCTTCTCAGTGCTTTTGGAAGAAAACAACAGTAGAAATGTCTGAATAATTTAAAACCATCTTTAGAGCAATATGTTATGACAATTTCCTTTTCAAAATTTCTGTGGCAAAGCACGATCATTCTCTTAGAACTGCAGTTCAGCGGGATATCAAGATGCCATTACAGTGTATGGAAACAGAAAGGCAGCACCAGGCAGTGCTTTTGTCATGTCACTATTAAAAGTTACAGAAGTATTTCCCATTCTTTCTGATGGAAACTCTTATTTTTCCTTGCCTCACAATAGGAATGCTCAACTAGTCATTGAAATATCATTGCCAGATACTTAGAATAAATTGTTTTCCTTGAGAAGGAAAAATGATCAACAAATTCAAGAATGTATTTGATTATGCCATATGTACAAATAAGAAATTTGAATATGCATAAATAATTTCCCTTGGATTGCTAATGAAGTTGACAGACAAGAAAACAAATGGCAGGCATTTTTATTCATTAAACTCATTATTGAATTGAAGAATTATTTAAAACTTAGTTCGGGTATAATGACTACTTCTTGAATCTTATCTTTGTATCAGGCTCTTCTTAATTGCTTTTAATTTGTGTAACTCTTTATTTTCTTACCCGCAGCCATTTTAAGCTTTGTACACAGTCTGAATCCAGACGTGTGGGATCTGAGTTATGCTGAATCTGTTCTGGTGTTCTCTGTGCTTTTGGCCATATGGGCATCTTTGTTTTGTGAGCCTCCTGAAAAGCCTCACAGCTCACTGTGAACAAGAACACTTGCTTTTTCCTGCATTTTTATTTTTTTTTCACTTTTCTCAAGATACTAAAATGCAGGCAAGGGAAAGGAAAGAAAGGGATATTCATGTGAAGCTCGAATGTTGCTGTTACTGGCACCTGGGTCGGGGCAGCCCTGGGTATGAAGGGATGGGGGATGAAGGGATTGAGAGCAGCCCTGCCAGGAAGGACCTGGGGGTGCTGATGGATGGGAGGCTGGACATGAGCCACTAAGGGGGAGGCCACCACATTGTTTAGAGGGATGAAACACCTCTCCTATGTGGGAAGGCAGAGAGAATGGGGGTTGTTCAGCCTGGAAAAGAGAGAGTTTAAAGGGTGACCCATTTATGGCCTTCCGGTACCCGAAGGGAGCCCACAAGAAAGAGGGAGAGGGACTATTTACAGGGGCCTGGAGTGACAGGACAAGGGGAAGTGGATTCAGACTGACAGAGAGTAGGTTTAGATACTGGAAAAAAACCTCTTTGCTGTGAGGGTGATGAGCCACTGGCACAGGTTGCCCAGAGAAGCTGTGGCTGCTCCATCCCTGGAAGTGTCCAAGGCCAGGTTGGATGGGGCTCTGAGCAACCTGGGATAGTGGAATGAGTTCCTGCCCATAGCAGGGGGTTCGGACATCGTGAGCTTTAATGTCCCTTCCAACCCAAATAATTCTATGATGTTATCCTAATATACTAAAGACAGTATCTGTTGGCATTTCAAGCATAAATACCTCGATACAGCAGATTTCATTGAGCTGGTTTGATAGCTGTGTACAGACCAGGTTTTTTCTCATTCACAGATCTAGAGTTTCATTCTTGGTCTCTTTTCCTTGATGCAGAAATGATAAAGTGATACATTTTTATAGAGCCAACATTGTTTTGGAATGTAAATACAAAGGAGAAAATTCCTGCAATATTGAATTTAGGTTTGAGATGGCAGTGTAATGAAGAGGGATGGGAATAGAGGTAGAGCTCGATCTTATTTAATGACATTAATTTTTCTCGTAGCTGCTTCGTGCTTAAACATTTTAGCTTGATTAAAATGAAGCTAAAGGCGCTCCTTGATTCTCCTTGAAGTCTCCTACTGGGCTCCTGGAAAGCTTTTATTAAGTAAGGCTTGCTGAGCTGATAGCAGCACAACTGGGGCTTTCAGGTGTGTGTCAGCAGCTGGAAGCCGAGACTCGCTGGGCTGCATCCATCCTGAGCTTCGGGGTGAGGTTCCCTGTTGCCTCGGCGGTGATAAATTTGCCTCTGTCAGGTTCTCTTTACCTCTTTGTTCCTCAGCCGTGTCATGCAAGTAACCAAATTCTTTAGGAACACCTGCGTTTTGAATTCCAAGCGTCTGGAAGTCGCCGCGGTTGTTCTGTCCCGGAAATATGTGGTTGTCTGGGTGACAGCCTGGAGAGGCACCCCTGGGATGAGAGGAGGAGGGAGGGTGAGCTTGTGCTGCAGGTGTAACAGAGCCTCAGTGCACATCCACTCCATCCTGAGGAGCATGCCTGCCGGGAGAAGCCACGGTTTGGAAACTGGAATAAATTTGAGAGAGCACAGAAGTCAATTGGATGACAGGGAAGACTTTGGAGCTTTCCCCTGTGTAAAACAGGCACAGCAGCCAAACTTTCAGACATCAGAAAAAGTGCAACATGCTCCAAGCCAGGAGGGCTGAGGGCTGTCGCATTTTCTGCCTTGAATAGCGAGTTATTCAACACACACATGCATTATTTTGGAGCGTGTAAAAGTAGCAGAGTCAAAACTGCTTTGTGGAATGACATTTTCAAGGAAGTACTGCCTTTCTAAAGATGGCAATTCCCTCATCAGTTCACCTGTTGCAGACCTGAGCTCTCATTGGGTTCAGCAGGTGAGATGTTCATGAGCCTGGTCTTTATAAAGCTTAACAGCAAGTGAAGTTTTGTGTATCTTGAGCAGGGACAGTGTCCCTTTCCCAGTGACTGGCCAGGCTCCTTGTGAGTCACCAGGTGCTTGAATGAGTCTCGAAACAGGGCAGTGCTGAAGGAATTTATGGGATAGGTTTATAATCAACTGATAGTGTAATTAATGTACCATCTTAACTGCTTGTCTCAGATTTAATTTTTCCCAGATGTTTAGTTTTAATGGAAGTCTCTTCAGAGGTTCTTGAGGAAGGTAATATCTGAAGAGAGCATTCAGGTCAAGCTTGTATGGAAGTAAAACAATACTCCCTTAGTTGTTACCTTCCATGTCAACACAAGGCAGTCCTGAGATCTGGAGAGGTTTCACATATTTTTTATATATATATATATACCCACCCACCCACACACCCACCCACACACACACACACACTCTTTTAGACTGGTCAGCTTGGCCTAAGTAGAGCCAAGCTCGCTCCGTGTTACAGTAAGACTCAGCTTAGTTTGCAAATACGATGCAAATGAAAACAGGAGCTGTTGAGTTTTCTTTTGCTGAAAACTTATATTTTAATATGTTTTTAAGATTCCTGTGTTAGAGGCAGGTGAGCTGCTCACTCAGGATCCTGATGAGAGGGCAGCTGATGGGATTGTAAGATGCTTGGCCTGCATCTTTAACAGTCACTCCAGTAGAACTTTTCATTCCTTTCAACTCTCTTCAGTTGAAAGATTGAGATAAAGACTCTGCTTTTCCATATCTTAGCAAGCTTTTGCTTTTATAGTACACTTTAGAATTATAGGACAAGTTACCAGCATTTTCTACCCGCATGCAAATACTTTAAAAATTCCCTTGCAGTATTATCAGTCTTAGATGATCTAGCTGCTGTTTCTTTAGTTAGCATGGCAAAGTGATTTTATTTGCATATGTTTAATGTTCTAAGAGAAACAGGTATTGGGACTTGGAAATGATAGTGCCCAAACCCCAAAAGCAGTAGGAAATGCTTTTCTGAAGTCCTGTCCCAGTGGGACAAGCAAAGCACTTGGAGATATATTTAAAGGGTTAATTAAAAAAAATCATTTCCCCCGAAAGCTTTATGTTAAAACGCATATTTGTCCATATGTTTTAGATAGGCTATCTGTATTTTTGTAGAAAGCTGATATTAAATGGAAATTCAAGCCTCGGAGGTTTCCTTAACAAAAGACACTTGTGGTCGGAGCTCCGAGGTCCCAGGACGGTTCCATTACTGTAATTCCACAGCGTGAGCTTGAAACGTATCTGGAGATTTTAATGGCTCACATGGGAAGTCAATCTCTTTGTACCTGCCTTAAGCCATGTGTTACTGATCCGAGATGCGGAGCTGCCGATCTCCTGCACTCGGGCGCAGCTGTGCGCTTCCACAAGGGCTGGGCTTTGGGCGGCACGGGCAAGTCTCAGATTCCATTCCTCTCCCCCCTTACAGGAAATCTCATGCTTTGTAATTTCAATTGTGTAATTTTATAGATTTTTCCAGAAGAGGTAGTGGTGTGTTTTTTTTTTTTTTTCTTTTCATACATTTCTAAATCTAATGAAGCTTTTAAAAATGCTTTATGACTTGTAATGTATTCCCTTCGTTCCTCCACTCCTCTACGCCTTTCCTGTTGTTGATCAAGTTTCTTTGTTCTTGCTACTTAAATAGCATGCACAAAACCTATTTGCACCCAATTGATATTGCTGAATATCGATGCAAAGCAAAATTAAACATTAGGTTTAAATAATGGACTTGTTTTTCACACTCCTTGTTTTATTATTTTCTAATATAACTGTAATCAGTGAATATTGTAAACAATTCATATAACTGGGAGACAAATAAAACAGGATTGAAATTTTATGCATGATAGGACACACAGACTGTTAATGTCTAAGATGCAATTTATTTTTAATAAACTAACAATTCCCATTTGCAACTCTAACCGCTCTTCTGAATGCTGCTTGTTTCATTTGTTTTTCAGAAGCATATTAGTTACTTCACAGTTCTTTCGGGGACACCTTAAATCACTGGTTGAATTCCCCACCCTGGCAGTCTGAGACTGATGTTCTCCCTCGATTACCAGGACTCTTCTCTGCTGCAATTTCTGGGGGAAAAAAAAAAAATCTATACCCAGCATTTAGTAAATCATCAATAGTAAAGGAGGGAAGGCTTCTTCCACCCAGAGTATCTTGGTGGTTGTTGTAAAGCCAGTCTTTCTCTTTTACAATTAAGTGGCGTGGGACTTATGGCAGTTACTTACCACTCCTTTCATGCTCATTTTTTATTCACTTTCAGAGGAAGAGTATATTTAAAAAAGAAAAATGGAGGTGAGGGTGAAGTGCTTAGAAATCCACTGCTCACAGAGCTGCAGCAGCAGGCAGCTCCTTCCTCAAAAGTGTATTTTAAATAGCAGAGAGTAGGAACTTCTATAGAGAAATTTGTAAGTAGTGGGGGAGTAGTGTGATGACAGCAGAGAGTAATTTTTTACTACTTTTTCTCCTGGTAAGGAGTAGAGAGTTTTGAGAAGCTCTAAGTGAGTAGAGGGACCAAACCTTCCTTGAACAGTGGTGGGTGTGTGATGAGGAGAAAGGGCTAAGGGGGAGATTAGCAGCACTGAGAGGAGCAGATGAAAGGGGGATGCTGGTGTGTAGGTTTAGAGAAGAAAACAAATTAATGATTACTTGATTCTTCAGGGTGGGGTGACTCCAGCCAGGGATGGAAAAACCCATTTTTAGTATAATTTCTGCTTCAGGCAATAATGACTAGAAACATAAATTTCTGTAGAAATCTTAATTTCTTTTGGCATTAAGCAATATGAAGCCTATCCTTTCAAAAAGAACATTGATGCAGTTATCACTCCTTTCAGCAAGATGCAAATTATATATGTAGTATTGCCAATAAAGTTTATACAAGATGCTCTGTATTCATTGTCTTAGGTTTAATGAGCTGGGCTAATTATACCATGCCATAACTAACCAAGTAACAACAAAATTGATTTCCCCCCCCCCCCCACCTTCTACAAGATGCTCTGGGCTTGTAGTTCTCAGATTTAATATACCCATGTAATTGCACAGCGTTGCAGTTCAGCAAGTCATCGGGGAGTATTTAGACTGTCAGTAGTGTTGTGAGAGCGAGTGTTGCAAGGTCTTATCCACTTTGTCCACACTTGGGAATCACAGAAGGGTTTGGGTTGGAAGGGACCCTAAAAATCATAGTTCCAACCCCCTTTTGCCATGGGCAGGGATTGACTTCAACTTCTGAGGAAAAGCCTCGTTGTCTTAAACACGGAGTGGTAGAATTTCAGTTCTCTGCATGCTGGAAAGAGACATTTCTCAATTCAACATTTCTCTTTTCTCTTGGATTTAAATGAGTTAAAGGCATGATGTTTTTGTAATAATGTCTATCTTCTGTATTTCTTCCATCTGTGGATGGAATTCACCTCCATTTCCACTGGCCAGCTTGGCTCTCTGCTTCTTCCATAGGCAGTGGAGCGAGAGCAGATCTCCAAAGGCAATCCAGCCTTTCCTAAGACAGATACCCCGCAGCTGAGGTGGATTCTCGTTTGGAGTTACTGATGTCTCTCCATTCCCTATAGACAGTGTTAGAAAGTGGTTAACCTAAGGAGAATGTCTAATTTAGACCTTTGTCTTGGTCTAAATAGATTAAATGTAGCATCTTTCACTTTTTTATCATCTTTTAGCGGGTGTTTGCAACAACTCTGTTTCAGACGGTTACTTCGTTAGTTGGACTGGGCTTTAGTGGATGTTACTACCTGTTTATGTCAAGTTAAGTGGCTTTTTGTTGGGGAACATGGGCAGCCTTTGAAGTGGGACACCTTAACAAGGTGCTTCCCAACATGTTCCCTGAGTATCCAGGTGGTATTCCCAGGTAAGCCAGGTAGACCTGGCTGAGCAGGTACGGAACTATCACAGACATGCTCAGCCACATGGCCAGACTTCAAAGTAGGTTGTTTTATTTTGTAGTTTGATTAGGCTTAGTGATTTTTGTCATCTTTTCTGTTACCTTTCTTTAGGCAGGAAGTAAAAAAACCCCAGTAAGCTGAGAAATAACATCTTTATTTCCTTTTAAACAAAAGAATTCATGGAGCAGCCAATGCTATTTAAAATATCGTAGAATTTATTATGCAGGAAGAAAAGCCACCAAGTAAGTGGATTTAGAACCATAATTTGACCAGCAGTGGGTTCCTTTTGAATGTTGCCCAATTAATACCAGTTTGAAGCATAAAACAAAGCAAAAATTGCTTCATTTTTCCTGGTTGGTTGGGGATTTTTTGTGGAATTTTTTTTTTTTTTGTGTGTGAAATGTTTTGGGTTTAAATTTTTGAGCTCACTAGGTTCCTTTTTGAGTGGCATAAAACTGTTAAGCCAGAGGGCAAGTTGGCCATTATACTTGCCTTTTGACCAGCTGAAAAAGGCCTAATGTTACCAGCAGTATTATTTGTTTGGGGTGTTTTCCCCCCCCACATTCTTGAAGAGTCAGCAGAATATAAATGACAGGTGCTCTACAAGTAGGTACCTGGTATTTCACATCAGTAGAATTAATGCTTCTGTTGCCATAATGTTACAAAAACGTCTCCAGTGTGTCTGTTTTCCTGGGACTGAATTCCAGATGTTAATTTCCAGTCTTCCATCTGCTTGGCTTTGGTGGCTGTGTCAAGTTGCAGGTCAAAATTATGCCTTGTTTGCTGCTGGGAGAGCGGCAGCATTTGCAACACTCAGATGCTTGGCTGTAATTGCAGCATAATTTGGGTGTTTTCCTTACCTTGCTGGAGGGAATGCACACACAGCATGGATCTGCTGGAATGGTGTGCGATTCTTCCTGTGGAATGGGAATGGCACTGCTGGGAAGCAGGAGATGACCTTCTCATCTTGCACAGGTGTGGAAACTCCTCCTTTACACAGTAATCAAAAGCTGGGTGTAATTTCGATTCTACAAGTGTAGTAAATGTTGTAATCTCAATTCTATGACCTGTAGTAAATGTTGGGTTTATTGCCAGGTGACAATATTTTCAGCTATTAACTATGGAATTGTAAACTCCACCTCTGTGTATAAATACATCCCAGTCTCTCACTTTGGACTGTGGCTGAACAGTGTGTGCTAACAAATAAGGTAGAATGATTTTGTTGTTTTTTTTTTTTTTTTCCCTAAAAGCCTGTATTTGAATTAATGTGGAGTTTGAGACATATTTGGAAACTCATTATATTTCCAATCATTATCTTCACACTTCAGAAGATAACTCCACTTAATCTCTTTTCTGACCTAGGAGATAGTTGGTATTTTTCCCCCAGAATTTGGCTTGTTTCGTGGTCAGATAAAAAAAGCAGTGAAGAAAGGGGATGGCTGGAGAACCAGATGCTTCTGTGCTGTTGTTCATGCCCTGAGGACACTGTGGGAGTTTGTTCTGCTCCAACAGTGATAAATCATAGAATCACAGAATGGTTTGGGTTGGAAGGGACTTTAAAGCCTGTCCAGTTCCATGGGCAGGGATGCCTTCACTAGACCAGGTTGCTCAGAGCCCCATCCAGCCTGGCCTGGGGTCAGGTGCAGCAGACACACACACACATGAGCAATGCACTGCATATGCACAACTAATGGGAGTAGTCCCAACTCCTTTAATTTTTCCTTACGGGCAAGTCTTCCCTGTAATTTATCGGGCTTGTGTTGCAATAATTCCTGCTGCTGAAGTTGCTGGGAGCTGTAAAGCAGCAGCTGAGGATGCTCAGTGCAGACAGGTGGGTTCCTGTGCTGTCTGCTGGGCTCCTTACTCGGTGACTGCACACTTTTCAAGGAGTAACTGACTGCACTTTTGCAAGCTTTGTGCTTCAATGGCTTTTATTTCTGTAATGTAATGTCACACATTGAATTTTAAAAGTTTGGGCCTATAAACACCGTGTACAGGTATTTAAAATTACTTCACTTCTTCATTGAGCTTCCATTAATTTGAATTTAAGACACATCTCTTTTTAGGCGTATCCTTTTTTTTCCTGGCCAGAAATACATTCTGATATTTTAACTTATCCTTCCTCTTAAATGAAAGTTGCTTTTTGAGACCCTCTTTCGCAATGGACAATGGTCTCACTTAGAAACCCTCAGTAGTAATCTGTTCTGCTGGGTGCTTTTAACACATCTTTTTGCCATTGATTTAACTTAATTCATGTATATTGGTGCTCTGTGTGGCTGTGTTAAACTTCTCTCCGTTAAAATGCTTCATGCTCAGTGTTACTATGCAAATGGCATAATGCAAGAGACAATTTTTTCGCATGTACCTTTTTTTAAGGAAAAGCAGGAGAGCAGTAATGTGTGTCTCTGATGTGTTAGAGGATGAAAGATTGGCTTCTTGAAAGGCAACAAAAAACTTATATCTCTGCTCTTATAACCCAAAATCTGGGTAAGTGAAAGTTCAGAAGAGGGAAGCACTTACAGCGATATCACTGATGTTTACCTTTTTTGTTTCTATATAAGAAACTAAAGCTTTTTTTGATATAGTTAAAATGGTGATATATTTTTCTAGAAAGGTTAAAACACTGAGAAAATAGGACCCTTTTTTTCCCCTTCTGTGGGTTTACTTCCATCCTTCACCTTCAGCTGGCACCAATTCCGTTCTCTTGCCCTGCACACAGTGCTTTACCCAGGTGTATATACACCTGGAATTGGCAGCCCTGATGTAATTGCTATTTCCAGTTTATTAAGAGCTAAAATCCCCCTGTAAATTTTAGATACAATGGTTAGGATTATATTGGAACTGCCAGTTATGAGGCATAAAAAAAAATCTGTAGTATTTCAGTTTCCTCTCTTAAACAAATGTATGCACTTGCAAACTCACAATGAATAAATTCTCAGTATAACTTATATTTTCCTTCAGTGTTGCAAGACAATATGAGGTTTCTTATTTAAAGAACTGAAAACCTCCAAATCCTGGAACTTGAAAAGGTTATCCAGTGAAAAGAGAAGCATCAGCTCTGACTATCCATGTACATTTGGGTAGTTTTTTCCCTGCTCCTTCTCCTTAACCTGCTCTTCCTTGTTTGCACCATCTGCCAAACACAGTGTTACAGACAAAGGGGCCCCAGGAATTGGGGCTTCGGGGTTGTTGTGGGAGCTCTTTGCCACATGGGTGTGTGTGCCCAACACTAATTTACATGGGATGTGGAATAGGAATTTTTTTAGACTCTTTGTTTGCATTTTGGTGCTTTTAGTGGCATTTTACTTAGTTGTGGTAGTTTGCACTGATTGAATTCCAGTTTGTTTGAACATTTTGTTTCCTAGAGCTGTGATGAAACGAAGTTCTTTTCTTAGGTATCTTATGTTGCCAAATAAGTGTAAAAGTTAGTAAAGGATTCTTTTGGAGCAGGAAGGTTTTTTTCTGGGTGGGCATGACATGAGGAACTGCTGGAGTCTTTCAGTGGTGATTGTGGAACTTAAAAACTTCCAAATACTGTGTATTTTTTGGCAAAAAAAAACCCCTCTTCCAAGCACTGTTAATGATGTCCCTAACAGGGTCACTACCAGCCAGGGAATCTCAAATAATTCTCTTTGCTGAACTTTATTCAGATAGAATTTGCATGAGGAAGGAGGAGGAACATCCCAGATACCTGATATTTAAACTTTGATGGAGTGTTTTTGTTATTGCTTGAAAGGAAATGAAAAAAATAAAAGTATTGGTGACTAAATCGTATTTGTTATGAAAATGTTTGGGTTGTATTTTAACAGACATATAAAAGAAATCACTGTTTTTGTATAAAAGCAGCTGACACTGCTTGGTGCCAAAGAGAAGTTCCAGCAAATCCTATGGAACAAAAACAGTAGGGGAGAGAAAGGGTGATTCCTAGCAGCAAAGAAATTACAATAGTAATAAAAAGGCAAGGCAACTCTTCCCAAATTAGGTGAGGCAGGGACGTTCCAGGGGATTCAGGGATGCTGAGCCTCATGAAGCACCTTAATGATGTTCAGCTTCCAGTGGGAGCCCCAAGGGGATCCATTTAACCTCCATGCACGGGCTGGTCAGGTGTTGGTCTTCAAAGGGGATGAAACTATGTAGTGTTAAAAATTCCTGGAGCTGTATGGGTGCAATTCCAACCACTGCTACAGGCACAGGTGACTCGCTGTTCTCTGTGAAGAAACATGTTGCTTTAACTCCGACTTTTGAAGAGTTTTTACAGGCAGGCACAAGGAAGGTTGAAGGCAGTGGGTGTCTTTCTGGGGGCGGGCGGGGAGGGGACTGAAGTCGGAGCTGGATTTTGTCAAAACCCCTGAAGACTCAGCAAGGTATTCACAAGGTTTGACAGGATAATCCCACGTTAGGGTAGGCGCTGGCAAAGCCCTGAAGTGCCACATCTCAGGAATGTGACAAAATGTGGCAGGTTTCTAATGGCCCATAAAAATAGAGCCTGAGAGGCAGCGTGTGCCGGTGTCTGCAACAGCGAATTCCTCCTCCCTTAAATAACCGTTCCCCCAAGGCACCGTTCAGCTCAGCTTCAGAATGGCCCCCATCATTAAAAGCAACAAGCTGCTTCAAAAGTGTCTTGAAATTTAGGATCCTCTATTTCAAAACAAGAAAAGGAATTACAAGGCTGGAGCAAGCAAGCCAGGACGGGCAGCATCAGGTGGGAACTCTTCTGCTTTAGGAAACCAGCTGTGCTGCAGCTGTTGAGGTGCAGCCCAACAGCACAGAATTTCACGTCGAGTGTCGCCCAGTAACGAGTGCTTTGAAAATAATGGAGTTATTGCCTTGCCAGGATTGAAAGATACGCGAGGGAAAGTTAGTTTTCTGGAAGAAATTGAGTCGGGGGGGGGGAAAAAAAAAGTGTTGTGCAGTAGGTGATGCTGCACTTGCAGTGCAAGTGCTTCAGTTCTGAGTTTAGCATGAAATAGTTGTATAAAATAAATGAACAGAGTAAAATGGAACTCTTAGAGGACAAGTAAGCGAAGTCACACAAATGACAACTTATGGAATGCTTATCTTAGAATTAATTATTCTTATAGATGAATGCGTATATAAAAAATATATAACCCAATAGTGACAATAGCCAGAAATCACATTTAGGGTATGAATCTCAGTTAATAGTTTTATTTTTATCACTCCTGTAGTATAAATTCCTAAATATGGTGTTTCTAACAGTAAGTCACTGGAACGTTCGTTTTCACACCAAGTGCATGAGTACAAATTCAAACAGGAATTGCAGAGAATTGTTTATATGATGTCAGTATTCATGTTTAAAGTAGCACATAAATCTTTAATTGCTGTTTTCATGGCAATTACTACGAGGGCTTGGATCATTTAGAGAGGAGTAGCTTTTTCTGCCATGTGTAACCTCAGTTGCATTTTTTACAAACTTGACACTATTTTTTGAAATAAATGTGAATAGTTTCCCCTGATACAAGTGTGAAATTTTTTTTAGACTTCATAATGGATTACAGACAGTGCAAGTTAGTTTTGGAGTTTGTTAATTGAGTAAATAGCAATTGATGACTAGTCAGAGCTGTTGCCTGCTCTATCCACAGGATACCGGGATCACCAGCAGCTCCTTGCCCCCTGTGAACGCTCACACTGATCTCAATTAAATGAGGCATTTTGATAACACTTGTATAAAGTGGTATCAAATGCAGAAGCTAATTTGTACTGTGGTGTTCCTGTTACTGCTCTAAATTAATAAATTCTCTGAAGTTTTTGACCTTCAAGTGCTGCATGGTGCTCACGGGTGATGCTGCTCCTGTAGAAGTTGAAGAACAGTTATCTTTTGAGTTTAAACATAATTTTTATAAAACCCACCCTAGAAACCTATGATATTTTAAATTTTTCAGTAGTTTTATCTGAATTACTATTTTATCTGTCTTACACCTTCCTGCACAGTAGCACCTGGAGTTTATGCTTGTTTGATGTATCCTGGACTCTTAATCGTGAGAGAGATGTTGTTTGTGTGCATGCTTTTAGTTTTCAAATCTTTTGGGGTTTCTATATATCAAGTCAGCTTGTTCTGTACGCTTTTAAAGCTAGTCAGTCAACAGTTGGTGGTGTGGAAAAGAATGGTAAAATCAGGGTGTGATGGGTAATATAAAATGCTTGGGTTTGGAGAGGAAGGAAGGAAAAGAAATCATAGAGATTGTTTGGGGTTTTTCCTCTTCCTTCTGTAGTCGCTAAGCTTGGATTGAGCTTTAGGTGGTCAGACTTGTAATGGGTTCATTCTCCTGGTGCTTTATATAAAAACCAAGTCAAAACTTTGTAAAATCTGGGTCTTAATTAGTGACAAAATTTTAAATAATTATCTTGGCTAAATTGTTTGAACCTGTTCTGCTCTTCACTTGAAAGATCCCTCAAGCATGAACAGTATTTTCTTCCAGTTTCACTGTGCCACAAAACAAGAGGAAACCTGGATATTTCATGCTTTGCATAGCACAAGAGGGTCAGCAGATTTTTTTCTTTACTGACTGCTTTTCACCCCCTTCAATGGGCACTGACCAGGAGTAATAATCTGAACATCAGCCTTCAATACAAACTCAGCAGAACTGTGTCCATGCATTGCTGCAAGAGTGAAAGCAATTTTCTTGCTCTTAATGGTCTTGAGATGGCCAGGAATTTTTCTCTGGAGTGTCCATGCAGGTGTGCATTGAGGTAAATACGTTTTTATACCAGCTGTCAAGAGTCCATTTTTCCCTCCCTCCCTTTCAAATGACACCTTTGCATGTTTCCTTTTTTAAAATTTTGTTTAATTTCCCACCTGGCTGCTGGCTGGGACAGAGGTCTTTGTGCCCTGGCTGATTCCAGGATGTGCGGATCCCGCTTCGTAAGACTGACGAGATGTTCAATGAGCCTCTGAATCACTGATTTGTTGCCAAACATACAACTAAATATCTTTAATCTCTGCCTCTGAAGTTGCTTAGCAAGCTTGAAAGTTAGTGGAATGATCAGAAAAGTCCCTTTCCTTAGGCAGAAAGATGACTTTGGCAACAGCTTTGCCTGTTGTATGATGTAATAGGTTTCTATCAGAAGTGTAGCCATTTGCTCTTATTTTATAAAGTATTACAGCTCACTTGGGCACAGATGTTATTTACCACCCTGAGCTGAGTTTCATGGATCACTGTATTATTCAAATACTCTTTTTGTGCCCTTTTTGACCCTGGATGCAGCTGAACTTCTGAATTGTGAAGGCTCATTGCGGTACAGACTAATATTGATTGCTGCTGCTCTTGTGCGGTGTCTCTGCATCCAGACTGAATAATATAAAGAAGGTTGATTCTTAGGCCTGACTAATATCTCTTGAGACAACCACTTTCAATGAAAACCAGCTGTTCTTGCCTCCTGAGCTGCCCTGGCCAGCATCTTTCCCCTTCTTACCTTGGAGTAACTTTAGAGGATGGGGCTTAAAGACTGTCAGTAGCTGCAGTTCTAGAACATGTAAAAATAATACAGATTTCATGCTGTACTTCTTACAAGCAAAATGCTTTCATTGCCAGTAGTTGTTAATTGTGCATGTAAGAACAGAGTTGCTGCTTGTGCCAGTGATTTCTGGAGGGAAAATAGTCCAGTTGCAAATGTGTCACTGTGAACGAGTATTATTAAAAATCTGCTCAATACCTGACTGTGTGTGTGTGTTTTGCAGGAAGGTGAGATTTTTCAGAAAGCTTAATGCTGTGAAGTTCATGATCTCTCCTCCTGGTTTCCAGGCTCTTTCACTCTTATATTCTGTCATTCATCAGAATTTCTCATTTCCCTCTAATGGTCTGTAATTCCCAAGGGAATAGCAGGTGCAGCACTGGCTGTGTCTCTGGGCTGCATTCCTGTTTGTGCAGGAAAATTTCCATTGCCCTTTCTGAGGGCAAAGCTTGTAAGTTGTTTTCTGTATTCATTTAGGAAAATTTCTGATACTTATGGCACCAAATTGTTTTTTCCAATATCATCAGGTTTCATGGAATCATCTCTCCTCGGATGCTCCCGAGGAGAATCTCTGGGTTTTTTCAACAGCTGTGCCAATGTTTCTATCTCAAGACCCTGAATCCCTCAAGCTTGCTTGACTTTCACAGTTGTGCAACTTATTTCTCAAGGTAGTTAAGGAATGATTTCTTTTTTTCCCCACTTCACAGTAACTTTTATTCTTCTGAGGGAACAAGGAGAAGAAACAAAGTGGAGGGAGAACTGACAGTATTACACAAAACCCTGAATATAAAACAGCTGCGGCGCGTTCATGTGTTAGGGGAACTCGTGGCTTTATGAATTAACTCCTTTACCAAACTGCTGAGGCTGATTTATTACCTATGAGAAGTACTGACTGAGACTGTAAAAATCCAAGGGTTTGTGTCTGTAGTGCTGTAAAATAGGTGGTTATAAATAAGATTGGTGGTTATGAATAAGCTCATGAATTTCCCATTGTTTCAGCCCCTGGGGCATTCCAAGATAACACGTCTAATTTCTCTGGGTAGCTTTGTTAGGTAGCTTGGGGAGTCGACCACTTCATTTGTTGGCTGTGTGATGTATATAATACCTAGTTTGTAGAAATGGGCTTGTCAATTTAGCAGAAACGGATCCAAGATCATCAATTTTATTCCCTCCCATCTGTTAACCTGGCTTCTGTGTTCGCCAGGCTACGTCTAGGAAATACAAATGCTGGTGGAAATCTTAGTGTGAACAGAACCAAAGTAACCCGTTCCCATCGCTGCACAGGGACCTAAAGCTTAAATCCTGGTACTCCTACTGGATCAGTGCAAGTGTGTTGATCCAGGAACCTCGGCTGCAGCAGCAGGAATGCTCTGTGCTGAAGGTGGGTCAGTCCTCTGACATCTGGTGGGACATACGGCTCTCACAGGGCTTCCCTGGGCCTTAGCTGGTGAGAGGTGACCAGCTCTGGATGTGCGAGGTGGGATGCAAACCCTGCCTCTGATGGCTTTGCCTTCCCCCACACCATCACGTGGAGGTCTTTATAGCTTGAATTCCGTAGTTGCTCTTTTTTTGTTTTGGCAAGTGAAGAGAGAAGTTTGCACAAAGGAAGCTGTGACTGTCTCTGACCCGCTGCTGCAGCCTGACTGTGCTGCCAGCAAGCTCTGGGTGAAAAACCTGTTTCAAGTGGACTTTTTCCCTCATTTTTTAAATCCTCTTCTGTTCCGTGGGGTGTTTTCAGCCTCTCTATGGTGGGTGCTGCTTTGTAAACTTGGATTGTGGCTCATCCCTGCCTTTCCCTTTCTGGTCTGGAGACTCCCAGTCTTCCCAGTCTCCTCCTCCTACACAAGTGCATGTTTTCAGCTGTGTGGTTTTTAAATTGCATCTTGCTCTGTAACCTCCAGGACCTGAGCAGGGAGGGCCTGGGAGATAAGCAGCAGTCAGACCAAACCTTTTCACCTGTGAGAGAGAATAAAAGCCCTTGTAGAGCTGTGCTTGAGGGATTTTTAAAGAATTAAAAAATGTTTTTAATGAAAGTTCTCAAGTGATTTCAGATGATGAAAACATAATGAAAGAGTGAGGCTAAGCCATTGTGTGTTTGTGTTTCCTGAGTTACTCTCACAAAAAATCTTTTGTGGCACTGGAGTTCTTGAGAAAGATAAAACCAAACTCTCAGATTAAGGGAAGTGGTTTGGTTTGGCATTAAACCATCTGGAATCTCTATCATTTTCTCTGCCCCAACTTGGCCACATAATAATTATGCCCCTCACATATCGGGCATGGTGTTATTATGTGCAAAGGAAAAGCCAGAAAGTTTTTATGGCCATTTTCCCACCGTCTGCTGAAGGCAGACAGCCTGTGCGAGTGTGTCCCTGATTCACAGCCACTTGCACAACTGGGGTTGGAGGGATTTGTTCTGTTTCAGTGGGAAGCATTCCTGCCTTTTGGACAGGTTTGCATCCATCTCATGACAAGCTTTATTTGAGAATTGGAGCTTTTCTGCTCCTTCTCTGATAGCACATGTCCAACATTTTTTTTTTTTTTTGCTTTGTTAAATTTGCATCCATTATATCCCAATAACCAGGTGGCTGATGACTCTGACTGGGTAGAGGCTGCATGAGGATTCGCCAGGTTGTTAGAACATGGGTTTTTAACTGTTTTGAGCAAAGCTGGTGTGTCATCTAAGTCACATCTCGACTTCTAGCAGAGTTCTGGAGCTGTGACTCTGGTCTTAGGGGTTGCCATTGTAGTGCATGATTTTTTTTATTTGAGCAGATTAGCAAGAGCACTCTTAAATTCTGTATCCAATCCTTGTTTTTTTTTGTATTCTTTTCCTATCTTCTGTTTGTTTCTACTTCCACTCTTGTTCTGCTGTGTACTTATTTCCCTTTCATGGTCTTTTTCTCTGTCAGTGACTTCTTCAATTTTCCTGCCTTCCAAGTTATTTTAATCAAACTTTTCATCTGTTTCTTTATAATCTGGCAATTTATATTTCACATTCTGCAGCTTTCCCCAAATATGTGCTTGCTAAACCTCTTACCATGGGCTGTGCTCCTTTCCCTGGTCATCAGTTTTGGATGCATATCCATCCTCTCATGTGTATCGATAGTGCTTTCGATTTTCCAGCTCCAAATACTCTTGTTTTGCTCCGGTTCCCCATTGCTCCGCTCCACTTCCCTCCAATCTTACGGAGGAGCTGTGTTAGATTGCCTTTCCAAGCGAGCTCCTTTCTCTGATTTCCTCCCAAGAAAATTGGGGAGGAGCAGAAACTGACTCCAGCCTCCTCAGGAATCTCTGCAACTGTGCAAAAACCAGCTCAGGTTCAGGACTTGTCACAGAGGTGTCACCAGCTCCCCAGGTGGGGAACCTTGCCCTGCACCTCCCTTGGTCTGTCAGGTGAGGCTTTCTCCAAACATGCTCCATGTGGGAAAACATGGTACACTTTGCCTCAAAGACTTCATTTTACATAATGGGATATGAAAACAGGGACTGGATGGTTTTGATAAAGGTAAAACAACCCTGAGAAGACAAAATCTGCTGCTTTTTATTATCCCTTGTTCTAATATAGAATAGAAATTACAGATATAGGTAACCTTTATGTATTCACCGCTAAGTAATCAAGTTTGAAAGTTGTTTTTCTTGCTTTTCCTTTCTTATTTTCTTTTTGGTTTTCCAACATAGATTTTCATTCATGTGGATGAACTGCTGAGATTTTTGGAGACAATGACACTGAGGGACAGGCTGGCTTGCATGTGGCAGAAACTGTGTGACTAACATTCATTTTATCTTTTTGGAAAACCTATTGAAGGGAAGTTGAGATGCATTTAGAATTTACCGTTAATGTTTGTGGGCTTTTTTGGGGGGTTTTTTGGACGAAAGAAGCTGTAGGCATGTTATTTTAGGTTCTGCGAGGAAGAGCTTCAAGGTGGATCTGCGATGACTCCAATGAACATTGGAAGGCTTTGAAACAGGGTGGAGAAAAGACAGGTTTTATTATTCTATAAACTAGAATAACTGACTGTCCAGACAGAAGTCAAATGATATGGGAAGGTGTAAAAGAAATGGAGAGGTTCACATCCAGGCCATTCCTTGTTCATTGTATCCTGCTGAGTGGATTCATTCTCTCAGCCTTGATTTCAGTCGCTCACTGGCTCGGTGGTGGCAAGTCCTTATCTTGAGATACGATGTTTCCCTTGTTTTAGTCTTCCAGTTTTTAATAAGGATGTGAGAAGGCTTGGACTGGCCTGTCCAGGGTTGGCTGCAGTGGGATGCTGTGATACATTTTCCTGGAGTGCTTTCAGCAGCCTCCTCTGATGAGTAGCTCAGAGACAGGGGGGTCTCTGCTTTTAGCACTTGCCACTTTGCTGCTGTGAATTTATCCAATCACTTTTTGAGCCTGTTGAAACTCTGTTGTAGGTTAATTATTTATCCACTGGTTTCTTTTAAACTTGCTCCAGTGCTGTGTGCTGAAAACAGTCAGGGAGCTTCAGCACATTCCTGTTTTACCTCCTCCCAGGTCACAGTGACGGGGACAAGCCCTGGCCTCGTGCCTTTGGGATGTCACCAGTGGTACTTGTTTGACCACACACTCTGCTTCTCTGCAGTCCATCTTTTTAACCATTCTGATACCCTGAGAAAAGAGTAAATGTTAGTACAAATATCTAATTGTATTCCATGGGGGTTTTTGGTTTATTTTCTTCGGAGAGATCTTTCTTTGCTTAGCTCTCAAGCTTCTGAAAGGGGTGTTGGTTTTGGTGCGTGTTTGACATGAGTTGGTTGGGAAATGCAGCCATTTAAAAGGCCAGAAAATGGAGAACACTTACAACACTGAGACAGGGAAGAAAGGAGAATGGAAACTGTTTCTTCTTCTCCTTGACTCAGCTTTCTATTTCAGTAGTAAACTGCAAACCCAATGTCCAAGTAGGGCAGCAGCATTAGAAAACAGGAAAACTCATTGATGAACTGATAATTATTTTTGTAAATAATTCTTTCAAATTACAGTTCTAAATGGAAAAGCCTCTGGTGTCACAGCAGCAATCCAAGTGGCACAAGCCCAAGAGGAAATTACAAGACTTGTCTGAGAGAATTGATCCCTTCTCTGTCAAGTGCAGGCTGCTGTATTTGCACTGGAGTATTTTATTCTTATTAAAATCATTGTGCATGTAGCCTTTTTTTGGGGGGGGAAATGGCAGCCTTACAGGCAGCTTTGCAATCACAGATCAGCAGTGTCTGTGTTCATAAAAAATAACCTGTTTTGTTGCATTTACTGGAGTGACAATACTATAATGTGTCTTTTTGTCCAAAGCAGCCTGAGAAGTGCTTCATCATAGAACTGGTGAATTCAAAGGATAAGTGTAGTGCTGAGTAAAGAATTCATTAGGTGAACGTAATTTTAAACTCTATCAAAAGGGGTTTATTGAATATTTGAATCTTAAAATGCTACGGAAAAGAAACGTCTTTCTCAGATGAAATTTCCATTTATTTTTGGAAAAGGTGGAGGGAATAACTCTGGTTTTAATATGGCAGATACATCATATTCTTTATAAATACAAATAGAGCCTTTCCTATTCTGAAATGGGCTCACTGACTTTGGCACTTTACTGCATGTTTCAATCTTCTGTGCACCTTGGCAGAAAAGGTTGTGTTTTCAACCTAAAATGACACATTTTAAAAGGACATCAGATAACGTCTTAGTTTTCCTTTAAAAGAAATAACCAAAGAACTCCAATCTGTAGGCACTTTCCCCCTCTCTGATCTGCATTTGGGAAAGGGGAGAAAAAGCACTGGAATATATTGAGTATATCAGGATGTCTGATCACAAAATATCAGGTGCATTGAAGCAGAACAAGAGGTCATTTGTGTTTCTAGTTAGTTTCTGCCACTCTTCTCTCAATTAAATATGTTAACATTGCAAAAAACCCTTTGTGTCCCTGACACAGGCCTTAAAATCTTCATCTGGAGGCCTGCTCCTATTTCATTAATTTCCCCTTAACTAGTGGTGCCTCATTATGAGCTGCATTAAAGCTTATATAAAAAGGGAAAGATCTGATGCAGATGAAATCAATTTTTTTTTCATTTTATAGACTTTCTGGGGGCAGTGTTTGAACTGGAATAGCAGTAATGACAATGAAAAAAAAAAAGGCTCTGACTTCAGGGGTCTTTTCTGAGCACAGGACTGGACAAATTGGAGTTGAAAGGACCTCAGCAATTAACGTGTCGGACAATACACGGAATAGCCAATTAATTACAGATGTTTTAGGTCAGAGCAGAGATGTGGCTCTTGTCTCGTGGTAGTTTTTTCTCCTCTAGTAGCCTAATGAGGAAATAAGCACTGCATTGAGAGGGGGGGTAAGTTGGGGAGGTGTTCTGGATCTCAATGTCACACCAGAACAAGCCTGGTGGTGCAGGAGGGGTTTTGCTCTGCAGTGATCTCTTTCTCTTCTGCACAAAGGTTTGAAAAGCAAGGGTAGCACTGAGCTAGGATAGGTAAAAATCTGCATGTTGAAGTGGCTTTTAAAAATTTCGGCAAAGGGTAGCTGCCGATTATTTTTCCTCACTGAAAACTTGGTATTTTTTGAGGATTTTTTATTATAATAACTTCTGAGTGGAACACTTGCCAAATGGGTCTAGCAGCTGCACTGCCCTACCTACTATCAACCCAAAAATAGCTGAGCTTTGAAAAAGTTGTCTACAGATTTAGAGAAGAATGCACAATTTTTTTGGAGGTGTGGGCTTTACTGTCAGCTACTTCAGCCTGGCCTTGTGTGTGAAATTTAAAATAACGCGAATGAGGGTGGTAAGAAAGTAGGGTGAAAATCTTAGTTTAGCAAAGTGTCGTCCTCCCAAACTCTCTGGGAGCCCAAAATCACAGCTATTAATCTGCACACTTTTATTGTGCACCCTCTCAGGAGACATCAACTTGACTTTTCCTTTCCTGTTTGCAAGGCCAGCAGTTCACTGGATGCTGACTATGGATTTCGCTTGGCCTATAAACTATATTTTGCACCCACAGAGCAGAAATCTGTGCACCTTCTGCACCAAGGTACTGCTTCCAACTTTCAGCATTGGTTTTTAAAAGTAATAATAAACGCAGCCACGAAAGAGGATTTTGGATTTTTCTACCTTTAGTTCATAATATTCCTCTCTACCCCTTCAGACTTTGAGAGAGGTGTCTCCAGTGGGTGCCAGATGGCTGATTAAGTCGTAAATGTGTGCCTGAGCTGTATTAATAGGAATGTTTGTGGCTGAACCACGTTAGTAGCAACCTCGCTTGTCGGGATCCTGGGAGAGGTTGATAATGCTTGTTACGAAATCTGGAAGTGACAAATGAGCCATTAGGATTTGATTAGCCAGAGTTTTTATTAAATGCCTGTTTCAGGGTGTTTGGGCCTCAGAAATCCTTGTGCTGAGAGGGTGATGTTGCTGCTGACTGAGGGCACCCAAGGATGTTATTTTTGGGAGGGTGAGGAAAATATTAATGATCACCTAATTAGATGCAGCATCTTAAAAGGATGCTCAGGACATCAGTATATACTTCTAATTTCGTTGGTTACTTTGGTCCTGGTGGAGATCCAGTGGTAATTTTGGGACTTTAGTTCCTTTCTTTGGGTGTGTAAGAAGCTGAATCTGATGGTTGTGGAGAGTGGAAGAATCTTGCAGTTTCCAGGTACTAAATAACATCTCTCCTTTTCTCCCTGTAATGGAAAAATGGGCTCAGGAGTGATTCTGGATCTGTAAAATTGTACTGGAACAAATGAAGTGCCTCTCAAGTGCCAAATAAATAGGTATATATTGACGTCATCTAATGTTAAGCTAATAAAATATATCTGCTGCTCAAAAACCGTTTCATTTTCTATCTGCACATTCAAAATAGGTCTGGCTTCAATTTATTTTGTTGGCTTGGAAAAAAAAAATACTGCTTGGACATGAAAAATTGAATTATCAATTCCATTATCCTCCTCGTGCACTTCAATTTCAGGCTTATCTGCATCGATGAAGAAGTGTTCCAGGAATTTTTTTTTTTTTTTTTTTTTAACTGGTAAAGATCTATTATTACTTGCCAAACCTGTGTAGAAAGTTGCACAGTTGCTAATAATCTGGGATTTCCCCGCTGTATATTTTTTCCTTGCTTAGAGTATTTGCAATTAGAAGTCTCCATCTCAATGGGATAATTAAAAAATAATTTACCACTTGGAAGGAATAGGTCTCTTCAGGCAATGTGCACTGCTATTGGTTAATTATTGCTAATTTTTGGTTATCTGATACAGTTCTTCCTGACCTGACATCTGCATAATGTAGAAGCTAATGAGAACAGAAATTAAGCCTGGTAGTTGACATGTCCTCTATTCAATTTGAGAGAGTGAGGTGGAAAGAGATTAAAAATAAAATTGTCAAAGTGGGACTCCAGCATTTCTGACAACTTTGTATTATGCCCAAAATTTTTATTTATATATAT
>JAWWEU010000111.1:6454284-6491472 GCA_035583155.1 Acropternis orthonyx
ATATATATATATATGTAGGGAGAAAGGCACACATGTGATTTAGCAACCCTTCAGTTGCTTGTTGTCCTGCTAGGTGGAATATTGACTACACATCTGGATATTATGGTGTACTCTGTGTACCCTTAATACCTGGTTTTTGTGGGACTTGCTGTAAAAGCAAAGTTTGCCTCTTTCTGCGCAGTAAGTTTTCACTTTTATAGTTCTCAAGGATTTATTTCCATTGCATGATATGTGATGGTGTCTTTTACCTTGTTAATGTCTCTGAGTAACATTTCCGTTTCCGAACTGCGTCAGATTGTCCGAGTTTGCTGGACTTGGCTGGAGAAGGTGAGATCCTGCTGCAACTCAAGGGAGCCACTGCTGTTGCCCCACACCAGTTCTTGCCTGGTGTTACACCCAGCGGGTTTTCTATACCTCTTCTGGCCCCGAAATGTTTATCTCTGTCATAGTTGAACCTACTCATGGAGCTTATTTTGAGCCATGTGGAGATCATGGGAATGTGTGACACTGTTTAGAATCACAGCATCCTGGAATAGTTGGGGTTGGAAGGGACCTTAGATCTCATTCCCCCTGCCACGGGCAAGGACACCTTTGACTATCCCAGGTTGCTCCAAGCCCCATCCAACCTGGCCTTGGACACTTCCAGGGATGGGACATCCACAGCTTCTCTGGGCAGCCTGTCTGTGCCAGGGCCTCACCACCCTCACGGGGAGGAATTTCTTCCTGATGTCTAATCTAATCCTGCCCTCTGTCAGTTTGAAGCCATTTCCCCTTGGCCTGTCACTCCATGTCCTTGTAAAAAGTCCCTCTCCAGCTCTCTTGGAGCCCCTTTAGACAGCAGAAGGTGCTCTGAGGTCTCCCCAGTGCCTTCTCCAGGCTCAGCAACCCCAGCGCTCTCAGCCTGTCTCCACAGGAGAGGTGCTCCAGCCCTCTGAGCATCTTTGTGACCTCCTCTGGACTCACTTCATATTTCAGTGTACTCTCTGTTGTAGCATCATAAATTTGGGTAAAGGGAGAAGACAATCCCTCAGCTGTTAATGCAAGTTCAAACTGGCACATGGAGTGCATGTGCAAAATAAACTGGGGTTATTTTAAAGCAAATAAGAGTCAGATACATGACAGGGCCATTATGGGAAATACTAATCTCATGTTCAGCTCGGGTCTTGCAGCTCTTACACAGTGCTAAAAGGTTGTTTCATTTGGCTGAGACCAAGTTATTCCAATTAGCTGTGAATATGGACAAGTGTATTAAGAGATAAAAGGCCACCTAACACATTTTGGAAGTAGTTTACCAGTGTAGCTGTGACCTTTATTGATCCAGAGGCATTATTCCATTTTTAAAAAATGCTTCATTTTGCTTTTGTTGACTGCAGAGCAATAAAACCGTGTTACACTTTGAATTTTTCTTAATGAGAAAATAGCCGGATCCCAGCTGAGGGAATTATTATGATAAATGGGCAAAATCTGCTCCCATCTCAAAATCAACACGGTTTTTTTCTATTCAGCAGCCACACAGCTCACAAAATATGACAACAGATGCAAACAAGCAAGTTACAAAGCCCATACAATAAGCTTGCAGGAGAACTTTGGAAAAAGGGGGAATGCAGCATGTGAGCCAAAGCCATCTGTCTCTGTTACAGAGCATTCCTTGGCTTGGAGAGCGTAATTATGGCTCTGCCTTCTCTGTTGTTGGAAATATATACAAAATTATCCCTAAGGAAAATGGAATTGGTTCAGAATAATGTGAAACTTGCTGGTGCTACTGTAAATTCCCTGGAATACGGCCCCAGAGTTATGATTTCCCGTTGCTGTTCTCCATCTCTCTCCTGTGGTATTTGGTGGGAATAGTGGTGTCTGTGGTGGTGGGTTACTGACCTCGTGGCTCGTCATTAGAAAAAGCTCTTTCAGGCTTTATTAATGATAGAATTCAGTGTGCTGGAACAATTTTTTTAGGGGTGACAGGTAAATTCACAGTCCTGCTGCTCGAAGTGATACATTTCTTTTGGCCTTGCAAAAGGTTTAATTATAGCTTTTAAATAAAATTGAAACCGCAGCTGAATTGTATTTCTTGCAAGGAGGAAATGGAGCAAATTTCCGTTTTTAGCTTAGAATTCTGGAATGTAATTTTTAACCTGTTTTTAGATAAAATATTACTGTTTTGAATAATACACACTAATATATGTGAATCATTCAAATTAGCCATCTCTTGTTCCCACTTAGTCATAAATGACCTATTAAATAAGGAAAAAAAAAGATTTAAGACTTTTTATTATAATAGAACTAAATCAGATCATTTTTACTTGGCTGAATTACAGTGCTGTCCTAAAGTTAGGGCAGGTGGTGCTGAAGAATTTAGCACTGCTCTGTGCAAACTATTTTATTGCTTGTGTAATTTCATATATTTAAAAATGAGGCTCCTGAAGTAAATGCAGCCTCGAACAGAATCATAAGATTGCTTTTCCCTCCTCATACTGGCTCTGAGCTTTACATTCCGTGATGGAGGTGGTGTCAAGTATGGAAGCGGTACCTGGATGTGCCTTGGCACAGAAAGTAATAATGCAGTTAAGGGGAAACATTAGGGGGAGTGAAGCACAATGATCTTGAAGGGCTTTCTGCTCAGAGAACTTGGGGGAGCATTCAGCATGTTATAAAAAAATGAAGAAGTTGGTTTATATTTTGTGCGTACCCATTCCCTCTGAATAACTCCGTCACTGATCTCACAGACGCACATCCCTCCCCTGCTGTCCGTGTGCAGGCTGCAGCCTGGTGTGGCTTGCTATTCCTGAAGTGTAATGGGGCACCCAGGAGAACCCTGCTCCTTGAAATAATAATATTTATCTCCTTAAATTCCTGCCAAGCGGTTTAGCAAGGTCAGATTTGCCATCGGTTGGCTTAGCAGCTTTTTATCAGCTTACAGCCACGGACCCTCTGCGCAAGGGTTTGCTGCTTTTGCTACTGGGCTTGAGGCACAGCAAAGCCCAAGGGGGTGAGGGAGGAGGGAGAATGGGAGGTCCCTAAAATACCAATTCACTCCCAATTGCCTCCTCCTCCAGTGTCAGCATTGCTTAACTTCAGGTGGCCGAGTATCTTTTGGTTGCCAGTAAGAAGGAAACTCTCTCCTCCCTGTGCACTCAGAATTGGTCAAATCGAGTTGGCTTTGGTCAGTATTTTAAATACTTGCACAAAAGTTGCCTCTGAAACAGTTCCCAGCTTTGTTTCTGTGTAGTCACTTGTGAAAGGTCTTCCCTTTGGTCTTGCCCTAACTAGGCTTGGCTTTAGGGTCCCTGGTACCTGCCAGTGGGCAGGCAGATGGCAGTGACTCACAGCCTTCCTTGTCCTGAACCATCCTGGTACTCTGGACAACATCTGCTTTTACGTTCTCTTCCAGCAGCAGATGCTTATTTTAAAAACAAATATTAATGCATTAGTATGCAATGCTCAGAGTGGCAATTTGAGAACCCAGTTAATGTGATTTTCCTGTTCTGTAACACTTGTTTTCCTTGTATGCAAACTCTGGTGGAGCAACTGTGACAGTCTTCTCAGTTGAAGTTTGAATATTAATTTTGTGCTGGCTATACGAGCTGGTACCAACATAGACTTTAATGAGGCTGGCACTCAAAAGCATTGATGTGTAACTGGTGCTGTCTTGAGAAAAGATGAAAACACTCTCGAGTCACCAAGGGGCAGCTGAAGTCGAGGAGCAGCTTGCCAGCTTTTATTATTTCCCTGACAGTCTGTTCTAGTTGCTGTTGCTCGGCTCAATCGATCCTCTACGTGAATGTGCAGCGCTCCTTGCATTCTCTATTTAAGATTTTCTTATCACTTTACCACTTTGCCTTTTTTTTTTTTAATTTTTTTTTTTTAAGAGGCCAAAAGTAAGCACCTGTTGGGAATCAAGTGTAAAGCAGCCCCTGACATCAGAGAATTTGGATAACAGATGCTATAGAAGGATAATTGTTCTGTAGCTTGTGCTTACTGACAGAAACAAGTTTTTTTTTTTTACCTAAGGCATGTCAGTGAGGATGTTTGGACACTGGACCCCATCCTATGCAGGAAATACATCCTCTGAGGTGATGGTTGTTGTGGTTTTGCACAGTTTCTGTGTTGCAAAGGTGCTATTCCAGTTAACTTTGCAGATAAATTGACGCTTAGCAATAATTTACCCTCTTTAACAGTAAGTTTTGTCCTTCGGTGGGAGTTTTCCCAGCAGTTCTTCATTTATCTTGAAGGGATGCAGCTCTTAATATTCACAACTGTTCTTAAAAAAAGAAATAGCCAAAAAAACCCCCACAACTATAAGTAAAGTGACCAAAACTAGATGACAAAACCCCAGGAACTATTCCTTAAAAGATCTTCAGCAGCCTGTGGCCAGGAGGTTTTCCGTGCTGCATGCAACGGAGCTGTAACTTTTAGTGCATTGCTAGGCTTTTTCTTTTTTTTTCTTTTTCAAAGAGGATTAATTGGACAGATTTTCAATCTAGCCAGTTAAGGAAACTGGGGCAAGTTCTGCATGATTTCTACCATCAGTAATTCCTTGCCGTGGCTGGAGCTGCTTATCTGGAGAGAAACACAAGCAGAGCTTGGTCTGAGTGACCACTAAAAAGTAAAATAACTGAGTCATAACAACATGTGTGTGCTCTGGGGGTGAAAAATGCAGTGAAAACTGTTGGGAGCAAATTTGGGTGGGAAAGGAATGATGTTTGCATGGTATTGTCAACACATTCCCTACGGGGTGTTTGGGATGAGTTGATTCCTGCTCTGCCGAAGCTTCAGTGATGCTCTGATTGGCAAGAAAACTGAGCACCTGAATTCTTGAGGAATCTGTGAAAGGATTCGCAGTTTGAGTCGAACACGGTCGGGCCGAAGGATTTTCTGTGTGTTGTGCAGCGTGTATTGATTTCCTGCTCTGCCCCCTGAAATATGGAAGCTGCAGGGATTTCTTAGTTACAGGGAGTACTGGTGGAAATTCACACGGGGCCAGATGACTGACAGCGGGGCAGAGCTGCTCTGTGCTGTAACGTGTGCCTTGTCCTGCACAGAAACAGGCAGGAAAGAGACCTGGTGGAGCGAGGGAGTGGATTAGAACCAGCAGCTCCGCTTCTAACTTGTGCCTCTTGGGGCAAATCACTTCAGCTTGGAGTGAAATACTGTTTTCATTAATTCAAAGGTAAACTTCTCTTGCTTTCAGTGGAATGTGTTTTCATCCTCTGCAGTTTCTTGTGGGTTTATTTTTTTTTTTTTTTTTTTTTTTCCAGATGTGATATGCAGGTGGGGAAAAAAAAAGATATAATATTGAACATCATCAATGTTATTACAGTGCTGCCAGCAGAGAAACAAGCAAATAAACCCTGGTGTGACTGCATGCATTAAGGCTTCTCCTACACTGATGCTTGCTTTGGTTATTGAACAATTTTGCATTTTCTCATTTCCATATCTTAAAATCTGTTTTTTTAATGACGTTTTTATTCACTCTATATATTTTAAAACATTTTTGCTTCTTGACAAATTTGCCCCATCCTGTATTTTTGTACTTATGTGATTCTGTCTTTTGCCCACTGGAAAAAAACCCCAACTACTGAAAGATTTTTAGGAAATACACATAGGAAATTACTTAATGCTGCAAATACATAATTAGTTTTGCCAACTATCAGAAAAAAATCCATTTCAGTACTTTCTAATCTCTCTACAATTACTTCCAGATTATGACATGATAAACAATAGACTTGAGTTCCACAAATTTAATGGCTATTGAAGATGGTTGAATGATTGCTGGTGGTGGAGGGTGGAGCTTTCCTTTAGGATAATCTTACAGCAGCATATATAAAACTCCTCTTTCCTTCCCTGCTCTCCTCCCAGCCTGCAGTGCAGTCTGTGCCAGTCCAACTGGTCTTTCCTCTGCTGTCAGACATCTGTTTCTAGGCTCTAGTTTAGGGTATGCAAAAGTGCTTTTTAGTTTTCACAGAGTTGGAAGAACAGAGGGGAGAGTTTTCAGGTAACCCATCTCTAGGTTTTTAGAGTGAAAGATGTCAATTGTTAACAAGGAATGGTGGAAGCATCGTGTAATTTTCCATAATCTGATAACTTTCAGTCAGTGCTAACTGTGGCCTGATTTGAACAAGCCACATAAAAGGGAACAATTATGTATAAGGATCATTCAGTATATGCAAAACATTAATTGTCATATTTGGAATGAAACAGCCACATCTTTGCTGGCCTGCCAGAGAAGAATGCCAGTATTTTCTATTTCAGCCTGGGAATACACTGGGAATCGGTCCATCGCTAATGAAAGAAGTGGGCAGAATTCTAGTGTTGCTAAAAGGCTGCTAGAGGACCTTCTCTCACTTGTTGGTTTTTAAACTTCAAAGTAAAACTGCTTTGCTAAGGATATTTGTTTGAACTTACTTAGTCTTCATTTTTAACACAAAGTTCAAATCAACACTGCCAGCAGAGTTCTAACAAAAGGTACTGTTGTTATATAATTCATTATAAGTGAAGAGGTGAAATGTGTGTTTACTTCAGAGACTGAGTATGTGACAAGGAGTGAAAACAGTGGCCAAGAAACCTGTTAGGAAGCAGAACAAGGTCTCATCCCCAGCCTCTTCTTCCAGCACACTTTCTCTGGCTCATTAAGGCAGCTGCCTTCCTATAATCAGGGCTCTACACAAAACCAGAAGCGGCTTCAGATGTTTCAGGGCAAAAGCAAAGCTGTGAAGTCAGTAGATTATTGACACCCTTAACTAATGGCTGCTGCAAACCCACAACTTTCTCACTTTGCCCATGGTTTTGTTTTGTTGGTTGTAGATGCTTGAGCAAAGGAGAAATATGTTGTTTAATATGCAGCTGTGGTTGTTACACACACTGTGATCTCTGTTAGAGAGCTTAGTGGCACAACTTGAGTCTGAGTTTGGGACTGAGGTTTCTGTAGAGACCTTTCATGCAAATGGGTATTTTCTTTCAAAATGCTTCTTGGGATTAGTATCTTCTGAAGAGGACTGTGCTGAAAACCTTCTGTGTGGTGACTGTAACTCACACCTTGGGAAAGGGTTTAAAGGATTCCCCCATTTCTAGTGGCATTTAAATGGTTTTGCCTTTAACTATGTCATCTGGAGATAAAATATGTAGAAGTGTGTCTTACTATGCTCTGTGACAAATTGAAGGTATAAAAGTAAACCCTACTCAGATAAGGATTTGCTGTATCTTGGTTAAAGCGAAATTAAAAGAAAATCCATGAATGAAATCAGTGGGTTTGGTTTTTTTCCAGCTTAAAGATTAATCTCTTTGAATTGGTAACTTGCATCTTCACTGACAAGAGCTTAGTCTTTCTGAATCCAAGTCCTTTGTCTTGGAAATGTATTTTATAGAAGTATTTTTCATTTTAAACTATGACTATGATATGTCCATACATATTGGACTTAGCGTGCAGCTCCAGAGTTCTTTGATATGCAGGCTCTAAGGATAAGAGAGTAACCTCTCTCCCTGGTAGACAAAGAGTTCTTTTTTTCATCATTTTATGAGATCTTATCCAAAAGCCATCCAAGTCTATGGAAACCATCCTATTTACTTCAATGGGATTTGAATGAGGAACATGATTTTTGTGCTCCAGTGTTTAAGAAAAACAACCCAAACTTTGCAGTAAAGTCATAATTGCATCCAGATGAGTTTCTCTAAGTGGTGTTGAAGCAGCTGGAGGAAATGCCTTGATCTGACCAAGTTCAGCGTGCCACTTGTTCCTGTATGTGGGAAAATCCAACACAATCTGGAAGCAATTAGTCTGGAACCAACAGCCCCCCCCTGAGCAGTCCTTTTAAATGAGTTGCAAATGCAAAGGCTAGAAAATCCCTAATAATAGGTATTTTTATCAGTAACTTGGCTTCTAGGATTTTTTAATGCGCCTTTTTTGTTTTGTTTGTTTTTTTTTTTTTTTTTGGTTTTTTTTTTTTTTTGTTTTTTTTTTTTTTTTTTTTTTGTTTTTTTTTTTTTGTATTCATCAAGCTGTATGTGCAATGTGTTGTGCAATGGTGGTTGTCTTCCTATGGTTCTATTTTATTCTGTTCTTGTGCACTTAATGCATATTACACAGTCTTCTGGGCCAAAACATCCTTTTAACATTAACATTAACATCTGGGACACCAGACTTGAGTTTCTAAGCAAGGCTCTAGTTCAGTGATGAGGACACAGGAGCCTTTGCTATGTGCATTTTCTGGACCTGGCTGTGTCCTTTTGTGTCCTTTTGTGTCTTGCTGCTGAGGGACTGAGAAATTTGAATGAAACACTCATGAATAAACCCACAAAAAAACCAGCTGAAGGGTGGGATGGAGATAAGTGCACATGTGATGTTAGGCAGTGGGTTTATTCCTTGTGGTGCAGCTCTGGGACATGTGGTGACTCATTCCTAAGCATCCATGATGGTGTTCAGGAGCAGCTCTTTAAGGAAGGCAGTAAAAAAAAAAAAAAAAAAGACAAAAAGCTATAATAGCTCACCAGAATTATGTTCCCATCTTCAAAAAACAGGCTGTAAATGTATCTCCCCGATTTCAGTGGAATTATCTGTGCCGTTTGGACTCAGGGAAATAAGAAGGCAGTGTGGCCCTATATATTTTTCCATAAGGTCAGTGCTGAACAGCTCAGCTGGTGCTGCTTGACCAGAGACCTTGAAAAAATAAGATGTGGCAAAACAGAGAGGAAACTAAAAAATGTAAAGCTCTGATTTTTGGGGAGGCACTGAGCAGAAGGATGGGAGCTTGCTTAGATACACTTTTGGAAATAGCAATAGTACATAAGACATTTATGTCTTCATATAAAATGGGAAGAAGGAACACAAGAGGAGTTTCAGAAAAATATACTTCATTGAAAACAAGCAAGACATAATATACTCTCCAGCTTCTGAAACAGAGGAACAAAATTAACTTTTAAAATTCTGTTATGACTAGCTGAGCTGTAATGTAATACAGTAAATCTTTCAGTATTATGTAATAGAATTAGTCAAAAGATGACAAAAGCATAAACCATGCACTAATGAAAAAGCCTTGCAGGACTCATATTAAAATTGGATTGTGCCTGTTTGATTTATGCTGGTGTGTAAGCAGACTCAGCTCAAGTGTTTTTGGTAGCAGGGGCAGGAGCCTCTTGTGCTGCATTTGCTGCTCCTTTTTGGTTATTTCTTCTTTTTCTTAACATTTGGAAATACATCACTAAATATTATAATGGCGTTGTCAGTGACAGGGTACTGGGAACAGATAAGCCTGTTGTGCTGTCTGAGAATATAATTAGGGAGAAGCAAAAGGCCTTATTTTACTGTGGCGTGGGAAACGGTGGAATTGCTTCACTGTCTTGAGCTTGCTCGGCTCAGCTGAGATGGCATAAAACCCATCAGCAGCAAAGTTTTCACTCGAGCAACATCGCTGCATTTTAAGAGGAAGCATTCCCCTGGTCTCATTTAGATTGCAGGCCAGGGCTCTGCTGTGCATTGGTATTCCAGAAAACAAAATATATGCAAATACCCTTTTTTTTTTTTTAATCCCAGCATCATTTCTGATGGTGCCTCTGATGATGCTGTTGGTCCAAGGATGGTGGAAGCTGCTTCGTTCGTGCATAACCTGTGTCACCTTGCAAGCTGTGCAGGCCCTGTTGGCAGCTTTTAGAGCAACCCCCCCAGCTGGTCTGAGAGATGAAAGTCCAGTGGGTAGATGTGGAAAAGGAGAGGAGGAAACAGAAGCAGCTTATCAAGTTCCGTATCGATTCCTTTCCTTGTGTGCAGTCCCGTCTACTGATAGAAACACCACTTGGTGCTTCCTCAGCGTGTTGTTTTCATCTGTAGCCTGCAAATACTGCCAGTTTTAGTATCCCGAGGCACCGGAGCTCAGTCTTTTCCCTGTTTCCATTCAACATGACAAAGGTGTTTGAAGCCTCTCTCCTGAACCAAAATGCCTGGATGCGGGAAGCTGCTCTCGAGCAGGTTGTAAAGAAAGTGATGTAATGCAATGGGAAAGAGTGAAGAAATGCATTAAAATGGAGTGTTTCTTTGTAAAGTGTAATCGATTTAAGGCAAGGACAGCCCATCCTCCAGTCACCTGCCATCCCGATGGGATGCAGCATGTGTCCGGGAACGCTCCCTCGAGCCAGGGATGGGGTAGCTTTGTAGGATGGGATGGGATCCCTGTGGCTGGCGGTGCTGATAGCGATGCTCTGCTGTGTGTGCTGGTGGGTCTGACAGGCACCCGACCCCCTTTGAACCTGCGGAGATGCGGCGAGGTGAGGCGCATCCCGGTGTGCTTGCACTCCACCCACACGCACCATATGCAGAATTTTTCCATAAAGAATGACTGTTGGGATATATATGATCTCAATTTAAGACAGTCGCACGTACTCTTATTTTTCACGTGGAACCGTGTAGCTATATAATTTATCACTTTTATATAATTATATGTAATTTATATATAATTTATAATTTTTTAGCTATGTAATCTAACCAAAACTAACTGTGGAGCACGCAAGTGAGACTGTTGCTTTTGAGAATGCATCGTGTGATGCTTATTTAACGAAGGGCCTGATATCTGCTTCCTTATGTTCCTATTGCTCAGTTCCATTGGCTATCTTGTGTTCCTTAACAGAAGCATTCCTATGGGAATTTTTGTGAAGTATGACCATATTGTTTGCATTCCAAGTTAAAGATGAATGGTTGGCTTTTTAGAAGTGCTCATTGTTGGGTGACTCTCATCTCCTTTAAGTTGGTAAATCCTTCATTAGTATTGAACTAGTACAGTTAAGGTAACACACAGAAGCAGTTTTGGAAATGATGCGCTAAGAAGGTGTCTGCTTGCGGACTGACAGGATAACAAGCTCATTGCCTCTGTAACAATACTAGAATTTGGCTGTTTTCCATAATATAGAGCAGTAACACTTTAGTTTACAATTCATGAATGAGCCTTTCAGACAGTGGTTTCAGACACCACTGAAATTTGGGAACGGTTTCTCAAGAAAATTGCAGGTTTTGAGCACATTTTGTTATGTATTGGGGAAGCCAAAATCATACTCAGATGCCCAAGCCTGACAACAGAAAGGAATTTGGCATAAATAGTTCCTGGACAAGGGCAGTGGGAAGGGCTGATGGGATTCAGTGTTCAGTTGTGCATGTAATGGATAAACCTGGTCATTCTGTGCTTGCACTGTAAACTTGCTGCTTTTGTTAACTGGGTGGCTATAAAGAGAAAAGGCTGCTGTTAAGAGTGACTCAAGACAAGCCTTTTTGTTTTTTTAATCAATATTTAAGGGTAGTGCCAGTACCGGAGAAGCCTGGCTTGCTTTAGAAGGAACTCTGGCAGGCAGGCTGCGCGCTTTTCGCAATTGAAAGGTATCGCTGGAGCTTCTCCTGTGGTTGCTGTGCCGGTCTCTGGGTTTTAAAGGATGATAAAGCACGAGGTGGGGCCTGGGAAGGGTTTGGTGGTGGTGCTGATGGACCAGGTGCATGGCCCTGTCTCCCAGCGTCGGGATTGTGGCGTTCCTGGGGCCAGGGGAGGTGTGTGTGCAGGTGGATGTAGGAGTGGATGTGCTGACTGAAGAGCTGAAAAGGAGATAGAAGGTACAGCCACGCATGATGTCTGTGATAAACATGATAAAAACTTGCTGAGGAGCAGCTTGGATTGCAAAGAACCTTCTGCCTCTTTCATGTCTCACGATAATTAAATGGTCCATTTTTATTCAACTTCTTTCAAATGGGGTTCTGATTAAGCAATAACTAATGAAATACGAGATTAAGCATCAGCGAATCTCTGGTGGTCGGAGACGTGCCCAGGGCAAAGTTTGAAACAGTTTTGTAGAATTTGTGTTTGAAACAAAGCAAAAATATTTATTACAGAAACAGGAGACAGATTCTGTGAGTGTAAATGCAGATTGAATTAATTTCCTTAGTGTTATGCTGAACAGAAAAAAAGCAAAATTAAATATGTATTCCTTTTAATGTGGCTGCTATATCATCACCGCAAATTTGAAAAAAATGCGTCTGTAACCAGATAAGATGATGCTATCAGGCACTTCTAATTTTAATTAAGGTTCACCCTATTGGAGGAATATACATTTAAAGAATTAATTAGAATGTTGTTCGCTGTATAAGAGATTTCAGTATAGGAAATTAGTTAATTGCGGTATCATAAGGGATCTGTGCACTGCAAGCTGTTTTGTGATGCTAAAAAAGCGTCTCCATGTGGATGAGAGGGAGCTCTTGGGAGAACCAGGAGATGATGACGATGACCTCCTTTCTGGGTTAGTTTTGAGTAAAAGAAGGTGCTGGTCTTGCTGCATCTGTGCGTGTCAAACAGTCTCGGTTCAGTTTCTGTTTTTCTTTAGGGTGGGTGGGTGGCACAAATGCTCAAAATGCTTGAGATAATTAGGCATAATTTGATTGCATCACAGTAATCCTGTCTCCTGTAAGAAGGGCTTTTAAGGTGGTTAAAATACCTTTAAAGTCTGGAGTCTTTCAACCGCTGCAGTTCTTGATAACCTTTTATCGCGGCGGGTTTGTACGAAGGTACTGCTGGAGTTCCTCAAAGATCAAATCGTGCCTTATTTAATATTTTCATTAGCTGCATTTGCAGAAGAATTAAAGCATGCTAAATAAATTTGCCAACTCCGAGGCCGAGAGGCATTGGGAAGGTGGGGGAGGACTGGATTATTGTGTGAGAGGAACCACTTTTCTCTGCTGTTAATTGGTTTCAGGAGAATGTCATGTGCTTAAGGACGGATGGTATTAATTTCTTCTATAAGCTCAGCCTCATCATTTGGGAGCAGCAAAGAATGAAGGTGTCCTACTTGTACTTAGGAAGATGAGTTTAAACATCCACAGGTCAGGGAAGGGTAATTAGGATAATGGTGGAAGGATCAGCCAGCTATTTTACCAGCAGCCTAGAAGAGCTTGGCTTCAGCCTAGAAAAATGTAGACTGAGAGGAGATAGCATTGCTCTATGAAGTATATGGAAATAAAAATCTCAACCAAGCCAGTTATTTAAGCTAAAGGATGGCTGTAGGAGGAGGCATCGGTTGTGAATCTGGAATCCACTTTGGCTGGCAGGATTTCTCACCCCGTTTGGTCCTTCGCTCTGGGCATGGGGTGCCTTGAGCCTTAACTGGCCTTGGCAAACCCCAGGGTCAAATGTTGGAAGCACCCCTCCTCAGAGCACATTTGTTGGGGAGCTCGCTTTTATCGATTTCTTTGAAAAGAAAGAACAAAGCTTCCTGGGGAGAAGTACTGAAAAAGCAAACGTAAGGCACTGGCAGCCCTATCTTCCTTAAGGATTTACTGCTGCTCTTGGTGGGTGTGTGGATGCGCCAGACTTCTTCCAACACCTCTGAGTAGGTGCCAGTCTGTCAGATTAGCTCAACTAAAATAAACCTTTCTCCCACTCCCTGCCTGCTATCAGCCCTTTGAGAGAGAATTGCCTTTTAAAGCATACTGGGGTGTTCGATGGGCTTTTATTCTGCAGTTTTAAGCCAGTTTTGAAATGAGCAGAGAGGAGGTGAAAAATGTTGGCCGCTTTTAACACTGTCGTTTAATGATTTCATCCTTTGAGCCAGTGTTTGTACTGAGATGGCTTATCTTGAGCTGTCCTCTCCTTTCCTTGCCTGTTTTCCACGAGAGTGTCACCTATTGTGTTAAGCCAATAACCCTTTTTAATGGGTCAGTGTATAGTATTAATGAGCTTTTACAGTGTGGTTATAAATGTCACATGTTTCTTAGAGTAGGAGTGGAGAATAGAAAATATTGCCTGGATCTGTTCTCTTATTTCCAACAGTAGATGTGTGAAACTGTTGGTTTTCTGATTAAAAAACCCCAGCTTTGATTAAGCAGAGCCTTTTAACCTTTGTCATTTAAAATGCAATCCCAAGGACTAAGTGTTGTGGTGCTGCCTTGAAAAGCACCTGCTTTAGGAAAGTTGAAAACACGAAGTTGCTGTGAAACAGATGTACCTGTAACCAGAGAATTTTGCAGGACTACCTGCAAGTAAAAGTTGAGAGGTTTTATTTGTCGTGTGAACCCACAGTATGTTCAGAAGTGCTTGGCTGAGATGAACCTCTGCTTGTGATAGTTTTGTCAATGCCCAAAAAGCAGCAGAATTAGTGCTGACAGAGGTATAGACGTGGCAGGCTTGGCTTATACCAGGAGTGGCCAGAATGACTGACTGGGTATCCAGGTGTCCATATGGATGGCACACTGCATAGCCCAGAAAACAGCACAGTGGGAAAGAGACACGAGTGGTTCATCAAGTGAGATGGTGGCAGCTCTCCAAGGCACCCACCCTGCCTCCTTCACCGGCAGAGCACTCCAGAAATGTTATCCATCAGAGTTTATACCACTTAATTTCCTCCAGCAGCAACCACTCCAGCACAGCGTTGCTGCTGGTAAGACAAGGTGGCCCAAGTGCTGTCACTTTCATTTTCATCCGCAATTGTCTTAGCAAACAAAGGGCTGAACGTCTGCAGTTTGACTTTATCAAATGGTCCTATAATGCTGCAAAAAAAAGGGGAAGCTGAAGACATTTGAAACTAGCTTAATAAATTAGTATTACTATTGTAATTTGCTCAGTCTCTGCTTTTGTTTTTTGACTACTTAGCAAAAACTGCTTGTAAGACCTATTAATTTTACCAGAAGAATGATGATGCTGTATACAGAAAAATATCTGACCACATGCTTGTATCTTTATTTTAAAGGACAAAGACTGATGAAATTTAATTTAAAGGAGAAATAATTTATTATTACACATTATGCTTTCAAAGAAAACAGGGAGTAGATGGATTTAGAGCACTGATGTTCCCATTTGTACTATGGCTGTGTATAATATGTGCTTTTGAGCATTCAAGGTTAGTGTCATGTAAAGAGCATTCTGGAATGGCAAAGTAAACATCACAAATTCTGCAGTGTTAAAAAGACAATCTGATGTGGACTTGCATGGATTTCAGTGTTTTATGGCTGTTTTCTGTCTGGTTAGTACATTTTATATTCCTCTGGCACTCTGTGCTGATTCCTTCTATTGCTGCTACAGCTGAGCCAAGAATTACTGGTCTCTTTCAAGCTGATTACAAGAACTTTTAATAATTATTAGTAAATGAAGAACACTACAAAAAAGGCCTTTTGAAACACATTTTTTACAAATACTTTTCTGGACACAGACTATTTTGAGGCTTTTTTTAAATCAGTTTGGCATATGAAAGTTGGTCAATATGATGGGCAGGAGTGGGTTGTTTCCCCCCCCCCCCATTTAATTTCCTGCTAGTTTCCTCCTAACATGAAATACCTGCAATTATCACCGTTGCCTTTCACCATATAGGAAATGGGTCTTTTTTCCAGGCAGGTACAATGATTACTGCTGCAAAACTGTCAATTTAACAACAAATACCCCCAGCGCTTTGCAGTACTCAGGGAACCTGCACCATCAGCATATAATAACCACGGGTATTAAGTAGTGAGCAGTTCTGCCATTAGAGGAATAGTCAAATCTGGGTCAGCTCCCAGAAGAATAAGAGTTTAAAGGTCTTGGACAACTTCCTAGAGCCCGTGTATGAATCGCCTGCCTCCGTGTCGTGCTTCAGTGGCTCAGGGAAACATTGGCAGTTTTCCATGTGCTCTCTGAGTCCTGTGCTGAGGTTGCTTGTCTGTGGGCTCCTGTCCTCCTTGGAAAGAGAGGGATCTTGGGATTGATGACAGGGCTGCTTTTAGAAGTCTCTCCTGCACCTCAGCGGGTGACTCCCCATAAATTTACCCTGTTTGCTCATATTTTAGGTAGTTGGGATGTGTTACGTCCTAAAGTAACATGGGTGCTCCTGTTAATTTTTCTGTTAATGGACCCAAAAGAAAAAAAAGATAAATGATTGGGTCCTGCAGAAGTTGGGTTTTCTGTCTTGGCAGTTTTCTATCCTTGCGCCTTCCTGTCCTCACTGCCATTGAGCCTGTACAGCATCCTTTTAATCCAGCACTAACCTGCTCAGCCAAGTGGTAAATGTCACGGAGATATCTTCATGTTTGTTGGGTTTTTTTTTTTCCTATGTGAGGTGAAATAAACTCCAGTAAATCCCTCATCTGATCATGGAGAATAAATATGCTGTTGCTTTTGGGCATACTTATTCCAGATCCTCTTTCTTACTTGTTTTCAGGACATAAGTGACACTAATTTGCACTTGTACAGTTCCTCTATCTTGATTACGGAGCGGGCTGGATGATGTGGAGATTAGCGATGACATTTTGAAAGACCAGACGGTTGCCAGTGTCTTTAAAATTCTCTACTTTTCCTTCCTTGTCTGATCAAGCCCCAGGGGGAGATGTCAGAGGCAGTTGCCTACAAATGCAAAAGGACTAGAAAACATGATGCCTGCCTTGTTTGACAGGCGAAAGTCTAGCCCAGTGTTTGTTTTTTGGCAAAGGAAGCGATCCTGACTGTCCACTGACTGACCTAGCACAGGCAACAGCACCTGCTGGACCTTTTTCTCAGCAATATTTCCCCTCCATAATGGCGTTTTAGGAGGTTGTGAGACATGTGAATAGATGCCTTGGCAGGTCTCCAGCACCCATTGCCACCTGCTGTGGTTATTTCCCTGTCTTCAGGAATGTCACTTCGTTCCTGGGAAGGCCCAAGCATGTCCTAGGTGGGTTCATCAGTTGATGGACCCCAGTGTACCCAGACATGAGCTGCTTCTGTTTTAAGACATTTCCTATTTATTATCTTTAAACACCAGTGGCAGCACTGCAGGGATTTCCATGAATGACTAGGAGACAACACATTACTCACAGACTGACTTGCAAACCTTAGAAACAGGCTGATGACGTGGGGATTTGACCTATAGTCTTCCTAGAACTACTGAGCAAAACAGAACAGGAAATATTTTCAAGAGCTCGATTTATTTTCCTCCCTTGAAAGTCTTTTGCCACCGAAATCTTTGCATCAGTCAGTTGCTGCAGAAATTTTTGCATAATCCAAATCAGGCTTTTGTTAATACTTCACTAGTATCCTTTCAACTGGCTGAATGTGTTGTAATTGATTTGGAGGGATTATACCGAAGGATAAAGTTAGCCTTTATTAGCAGGAGGAGAACAGTAGGTAACTTTGAATTTTTTATTTTATTTTAACAGTGTTTTCAGTAGCGTTCAGTATTCCCAGGAGGAAAAACGAGATACCTGTCAGAAATGTACTGATCACAGAGCTAAACTCATGGAAATCAAGGGTGCTTGTTCACTCTCTTCCCCTCCTGAGCTGTTTTTGCAGCGTGCAAACCCAAATCCAAGGGCTGTCAGGTCACCAGGGGCCGAGGGAGCAGCGGGGCTCCCATCCTTCCGAGGAGGTGTCAGCCAGGCCATGGCAACGCTGGCTGGAGCCTGGAGGGGCTCAAAGGGTGGGATTAGAAGAGCTTACACCCTTTGATTTTGTACCGGATCGCTGGATTGAAATCGCTTTGATAGGAGGTGATTCTGGAGGATTCCGCAGGAGTGGGTTGGTTTTTGATTTGTTTGGGGTTTGTTTTTTTGAAGTCCCTGTGACTGGGTTGTGACTGGTTTTGTAGCAACACCAGTATCAAGTTTAAATGGGATATTAAGACAATCAAGCCTGTACTGAGTGTACCATGGGATCCAGGATATCACCTTCAAATCCATGTCAAAGACAGACTCCCTGCCCCTCCCTTCCCAAAGTGATGTGGTTGCTCTGGGAACAAGATGTGTGTCTTGCATGAGCAGCTCCACAGATCCTTTTGTCAAAACAGCTGAGTTTGTGGAACTTTGGCTGTTTTTTTGTTCCCGTTCAGTAAAACAAGGAATATCCCTGCAGCATTTTATAGCACCCTTTTTTCCCCGTAATTAGCATCCTAGTATAATGTCTCTCTGTCCTTTCCCATCTCTAAGGTCCTAAAAAAAAAAAAAATTTGACAAGCTGCTTTTTGCATTTTTAATATTTAATGACTAAAATGATACAAATGTTAAAGGAGTCAGTTAATGCAACACCAGAAAGAAGATGTGGCACAAAGTACCATTTACTTCTGTGCAGAATATGCATTGGAAAAATACTGGGGAGGGGCTTAATTAACATGTGCTCATCACAGCACTGGGTATGAATTCATGTAGACCAAATATTTAGAATTTATTTTACAGGTAAAACTGGGCATTACATCAGTTCTTGAAATACATGCTTTTCTTTATTTCTTTTAAGAATAGCATAAGGTAGTAATAGATTTCAGAGTTTGGGACAGCGTTTTTTAGACAAACCCCAGAAATTTGGAACAATTAATTTTTTTTTTTTTTTTTACAAAACCAGTCCCATTAACTATTTTTTGGTGCATTTGGCTCTTCTTGATGTATCTGTCTGCACCGAAGGAATGCACAGATCAGTGCAGTGCAGCCCTGGCCCCAGGCCAGCAGATAATGCAAGACCTGAGCACTTCCTGGCACACATAAGCTGTGAAAAAACACACAGTTATTCTTTCTTTCAGTATAATTCAATTCTCAGTAGTAGAAATATTATTTTGTGTTGTTGTATCTCTCCCCTAAATTTCAGTTTAATTAGTCTTGTTTATCCAGACTTCTTAAATTCAGATATGGGGCAGGGGAAAGGAGCAGTGTTGGGAGCAACTTCTTGGGGATATATGATTATCTTCTTCCCCCCTCCCTTTAACTCCTGTATTTGTAAGTTCAGGGAGTAGGGGAGATTTTCAGGGTATTTTGTGATGTGCCTACCCTGGGTTTGATTGCAAACTCTTTAAGGAGGGTTCAGCACTATTCCAACATGCATCAGCAAGTACCATCAGGTTTTCGCATGTATATCAGTCATGTTTGCTCAACAAACTCTCTCAATGAACTTTATTTAATTAAAAAGGAAAAAAAAAAAAGAAAAGAAAGCAGAGCTTAGAGGTGGGGGTTGTCCTACTAGTGCTCAACCTTTTTGACCCTTCAAACCACTGACACATTTTCCTGTGGTCAAAAGCACCAAGGTGTGTTAGTGGGAGAGCTGAGGGTCTGTCTGGTGGAGCTGGTGAGGTTCTCCAGGCAGTTCCATCCCTGCCTTTTCTCATTTATATAGGGAAATGGCATGAGGGCAGCAATTTAGCCCCCCCAGCAATATTTTCCTCCCTTCATTTGGCTGCTAAATGCTGAATTTAAGCCACCAGAACAGCTTCCAAGATCTGGAAGTACTGTGTTGGTTGGTTTTTTTTTTTTTCTTGAATTTTCCTTTAGTGTGCTGTGTGTCATTTCTATATCAGGGAGAAATGAAAAGGTTTTTAGTGGCTGAAGTAGGTAACATGCCATTAAGGAGTTCTTCTGTAAAATAATTGCTTTAAAGACATTAGGCAGAGGTTCTGTGTTATCAGCTAATGCCCTAAAATTGTATTTACTCACTGGGTTAGCATTCCCTGTACATGGCTTTCTTTCTGGTAATGAGCTCTTGTTCTTCATGGACAGCAATTTATTCTGTCAGGCTTCAGAAATAAGTGTTTTAACATTTCTTGGGAAGATCATTGAAACCAGGTAAACAAAGGACCACAGATTCTGTAGCCTCCCCATTCTTACCTTGGTGCTCCAGCTGTGTAGAAAATGGAAATAGTTTCATTTTGTTTCCTTTTAGAGGAGTGTCATGCAAGTACCTTGTTTCTGTTTAATGTAGTTTAAGTAGCGGGAGAGCAAGTCAGACACACAGGGAGTGTGTAGGGTTTACACTGGCTTGGAATTTGGGGTGTAATTCTGGAAGTAAGGGTTAAGACATCACTTCTAAAATCTGCTTTGTCAGAACATGATTCCTGGGTTAGAAGGGTTTTACCTTTTTAAAAAATGTCATTACTTTATCATTGCATCCATGGAAAAACAACACTTAAGGAAGCCAAATTAGCTCCACTTCACACACACAGAGGGGTAGCTGAGGATGATGTGTCAAATAAGGAGGCTTTCTCTCACTCCCTGATTGAGCTGCTGATGCTTGTTGCAGTAATTTAGGAAATCATATTAATGCAGCAGGCTCAGAGTTGGACAGAGGCTTAGCTTTGCTGTGTGTTACCCAGCCTGAAAGGCTCTGCTCCTAAGCCAGGCCTGGGTATGTTAATACACCTGCCTGTGTGCATCCCAAAATTAAAAAGTCCCCAGTTTCAAATAGCATCTCACAGTGAAAACAGATTTCATTACCCTAGTGGAATTCTTGCAATAAAAGCAAAACTTCAAGTTAAAATCCTGGAAAGTGTTATTGTAAGGTGAGTTGGGAAAGGGGAAGTTTGTGGGGAGGTCTTTTATCCCACCAGCCCTGGTGTGTTGAAGGCATTCACTTAAAATTGCCAAGCAGTTCACTTTTTTACCCCATGAAAACAGAAAGATTTACAGTAAAATTATTTATGCCTCTTAATTAAAGAAAAAGACAAGAAAAACCCAATTGAAAGAAATAAAATGAAACCCCACACCCCAAGAAAAAGCCTGCAGGCTTTTATCAGGGACCAGGGCCACTGGGGGAAAGCAGTGTTACATAAATCGGATGTGCAGTTCTCATCTAAATACACTTTTTAAATATTTTGCATAAATTAAAAAAGTTAAATTATGCATGATGTGCATAATTTCCTCCTTTTGTAAATGATGTTCCCCCAGTTAATGATTAAAGAACATGGCGCAGCCCCTGGAGCTGGAACAGTCAGACCTTCCAGGGCTCCGTCTATAGATAGATATTCCTTAAGCTCAGCGGAGGGCCCGGAGCTCACACTTGGCCACAATCCCCTCCCTGTTTTTGATGGCTTAAGAGGGCTGTACAGGACAGAGTGTCAGCCTATATGAACACTATCAACCAGCTTGAATAAGTCAGATTATTTCATTAGCCTTATTAAGACCTGTCTATTTTTATAACTTTATTTATGAGTGTTCTTGCTAAGCTTAGAAGGTCCAGCTTCAGATTTCAAAAGGACGTTTTCAGCTCAAGTGGTTAATCTGGAGGGGTTTTATACCCTGACTCCATTACAGTCTCATCCTAAGAAAACACCAAGAGGCTCTGAAAAACAAGTTGGGTAATTCACTCCTGCAGGTTTCAGGCACAGGGCACAGGCACGATGGACATTTGCTCAGCTGCCAAAATGTGTGTGGTGCATCTTTGCCTTAGACCACTAAAACTCCAGAGAATTATTATTTAACACCCATTTGAAGTGTTTCGGTTTCCCCCCCAGGGCAGGAACGCTCCTCAGCCATCATTTGAAGACCACCATGGAGTGAGCACTGAGCTCCATGTCCAGTGCTCATAAAACCAGCTGATGCTTGTTTGGAGCACCAGCTCTGCCACTGTTTTAGTGAGATCCACGTTCTGTGGTTTTATCTGGACTTTTTGAGAGGAGCAGGAAATGGCTTGATGAAATAACTATTAAAATGAAAGCAAACCAAAAGAATATTAATTAAATATCACATTTACCAAAAGAATACACTTTTTAAGCAACTGTATCCAGAATCTGATACTGTCTTGGTTATACCTTCAGTGTTTGAAAGGGCCCTAATTTCATCCCAGGGGTGGGTCCCTTACTCTGCCAGCCCCCAAAATCAAATTCCTTTGCAAGGAAAATAAAAAAAAAGGTAAAAATTTCATGTCTGAATTCAGCCAATGAGCTTTTCCTTTGTGGCTAAAGCACTCTGGGCTAGCTTGGAAGAAGAAATTCCCTGGGTATGGAGTAACTTTATGCTTCATTATTAAAAAAAACCCAACAAAATCACTGGTGGTAAGTCCTGGCTTGTGGCTTGAAGCTCTTGTTGTTCTGGTATCAGTAAAGAAACCCTTAATTAAACAGAGATCAGTCCCAGGGTGATCCTGAAACAACATACGGATTTGGAAAGAAGGTTAAGGTGTTTTGAAAGCAGAGGGAGAATCCGTGTGAATTATGGTTCTGTCCAAAACTATCCCAAACAAATGTGGTTTGGATAAATCCAGGCAGATGGCATCTGCCAGCTCATGTCTGAAGATCTTATCCAACTTCAGCTGCAGGTGAACGTGCAGAATTGCAGCCTCTTGGTTAGGAGAGCAGTCTATATACGTGCTCTAGTGCGTTATGTCATCAGTAAATTATTTTAATAGCAAATAAGGCTTTATTACTTTTGCTCTTGCTTTATTGCATTTGCTGCTCTACATTCAATATGTACAGCATTGGCACAAGATAGCTTGCATGCTCACTAGTGCATTAGCAGGAGAAATGGAAACTGTGTTCCAAGACCATAATACTTTGAATTTGGTACTGCTAAAGCCAAAAGGAGGAAAAAACCCAAACAAAAACTCAAACAAAAAACCCCCAACACTTGTTGCACATCAGGCTCTTATAGAAAGCTAGGAAATAACAGCTTATAAATGAAGCAAATTTAGTTCTGGAGGGTACCAAGATGAGACAAAATCAATGTGGTTTCCAAAGTACCAGGGTGTTTTTGGAGGCAGCTTTCAGGTTAAAACAGAACTGTGAGCAATTCAGGATAGCAACATAAATAAAAAAAGACCCGATAATAAAAGTATGTAAAACATAACTTGGCATAGTATTTGAATATGGAGGGTGCTAGTCAAGTGAACTCTGCACACAGGTTTAGGCAACACTGAATTAAAATTCCACTCCTTGCTCCACCAATAAATATTGAACAGTGCACTGAAATACCACAGAATTTGCAAACTGAGATAAATTTAATGTGGATTAATGTTATTTCGATAAATGTGTTGAGTAAACTGCTCCGTGTAGTAATCGGATTTGCCAGCACATATACCTGTCTAACAGAAGGGATTAGTGCATGGTGCTGGAGAGCACTGCATGCAGGAACCACTATGGTAAGTAGAGTCTTGAGGAGACAGGCATGACACGGAGCAGAACAGAATGGTATAAATATCCAAAATAAAACCCACAGAGTTTACTTTGAAAGCAATATTTCACTTGTCAAAGTAATCTTGGTGCTGTGCGTGTTGCGTAGAAGTCGCTGTAGAACCCAGGGGAAGGTCTTGTACATGTGGATGTGCCATTTTTTCCACTGACATCACTTGTGGTAGGAAGATACTGGCTCTCTGACCTGGTTCCCTGTGGAAGACAGGATCCCTTTCAGGTTTTCACTCTCCTTCTAGTGGAAGGTGAAGCAGGAACAACAGGGCCAACTTACTGAAGTTGCTTTGGATTTGCACCCTCCCTCCTCACAGACATAAGTGTCACGTGGAAAGTCACTGTGTTTAAGATTCTCATGCAATTATCTCCTCAAATGCCAACTTTTTTACAGCCCTTTATGACCTTTGCATGGCATCACCGGAGACGGTATGTGCCATGACCAGGCACCTCTGGCTGAGGTGCCTCAGAAGGGAGAGTATTCACTGAGTGTTATTTTTACACTTTTCACAACAACCTGGAGCCAACTTGGAGAGGTTTTCATGCAAATAGTTTGAAAACCCAGCAAAACCTATTTAATTGTGTTACTGGAGAACTGCTGGCAAAGAAGTCGTATCTCTTGCCAGTGACCCAGTCACTGAACGTGTCTCACATAAAAGGGCTGGCTTGGACAAAGAACAGGGCCCTCCAGTCCATCTGGGCTGTTTTCCTTCCCCACTCACTGCTCGGGAAGCCTTTTGCACATGAACATAACAGGGCTCCACATGCTTAGTCCTGGCTTTCCTGCCCTTCTCTAGGTTGGCACCTGATGGGAAAACAGCAGAATAGTCTTGTTTAGTGCGTTACACTGAGCTGAGCACATCCTTATTTAGCATTACATGCCCCTTCCCATAGATCCAATCCCTGCTCCATGTGGAGCAGAAGACGTGGTTGTGTAAGGTCAGTAGGAAAGCACAGTGCTGCTTCTCCAGCTGGGATTTCTCCACTGCTCAGGAATTTCAGGAGGCCTTTTTAAAGGCGAGGTTGAGGCAACAGTACCAGGGCACAGGGAGTTAGGAGAGGAACATCCCTGGGCACATCTGGAAAATGAGCATTAAAAAAAATGTATGTTACTGGCAATTTTGGATCTGTGCAGTAAGATGGATTCCTGGCAGAAGAATCATTTGCAGGCTGAAACCATCAGTCTCGGTGTTTGTCACTGTCCTTGTCATCTTCCATCCTTTACTGCTCTTAGGGAAACAGACAGGCCAAGCACTGCTAAAATTCTCTTAAAATTGAATTGCATTTGGTATACATTCCTTCTTGTCTCAGATAGTGTCTAAAATATGAAGTAGTATTCTTCTTATTTGCTGTTACTGTTGGAAAAACCTGTATCTCAGAGCGTTGTAACTCCATGCCTTCCCTCCCTTTCATTGTTAACACTGTTCACAGTTGTGAAAACTTGTTTTCCGAGTAGTTAATAGGAAAGAAAACCTGCAAGTGTAATGCTGTCAAGTTGAACACAGAAAAAAGGTGAAGCTCGTGACCTGAAAAGTAGTAGCTTCTGAGTGGGTTTCTTATCAGTGCACTGCAGAGGGTGCAGCATGATTTTGAACTAATTTTTCAACTTCATTCATGAATAAGACCAGTATTTTTCATAGGTAGGTTATGTATGAAAAAGTGGGTATTTTATTATTTCCTTTTTCTCTTAGCTTTTAAAAGCTTGATACATGGTAGCGTTGGATCAAGGCACACACAAGACTGGCCAAAGGGCATACAAAGCACTTTGGTTTTCAGTTGTGAAGAAACAATGATTATGGCAACAAAGAGTGGCTTGGGGTTTAAACATGAAATAGCTCATAGTCCAGCAGGAAGGCAGAAAGAAACACTTTACCTTACAGATTTATCAAGGAATTCTGGAAACCTGTGACAGTAATGGGCAGTATTCCTGACTGTAAAGGCAGTGTACTGAACACAGGCCTGTATATGCTTTGGAAGAGCTGCGTTCCCCAGCTGTCTGCTCACCTTTGGGACTACAGTTTTTGAGACCTTGCTTAGATTGCCTTGGATTTTATCCTGCTCTCTTTTCTTGTGAAACTGCACTTTCAGCCCTTTTTCTGTTCGAGGCAGTTTCAAAGTGTTGTCTCTCTTCCTGCCCTTTCCTCCCAAATGCCTGTGAGCATCCATCACTATTTTCTCTGTAATACACAGACCACTGGCTTTGATAGCCAAAACTCTATCCCTAAACTCCATCTACTCCCTTGGTTTGTAGAGCCTAGCACTTTTCTTTTTTTCTTTTTTAATTCCTTGTTAGGAATTTGATTGTTTTCTTCTAGGAATCAATTTTTTTCCCCCAACACGTGTCAAAAGCTTCAGTCTCGTGCATGTCATCGATTTGATTATTTGCTTTTAAATTGGATTTCACCATTGTTGAATGGATATATCCAGACAGCTGATATTGCCCATTACTACACACATTTTTGTTTATTGAATATTGTTGTGGTTTACAGATTTAATAGACCCAACATTGAAAGCTCTGTGAGTTTTTTGCAACCACTTCTTGATCTTCCTGATTTGCCAGGTTCAACATTGTTTTATTGATACCAAAGTGAAAAATGGCCTGTGCTTACACTTACAAGGATCTCAGATGAATGTTCTGACTGCTCAACACGGCAAGAAAATTCACTTTCACAGTCAACAAGTCATCTTACTCAGTAGAACACAAAAGTTAAATGGTCTGTAACTTCAATATTAGCAAGGAAAATACAGTACAAATTACTAAAAAATACTAAAATATAGAATTGTGGTCAGGTATCCCCACTACATTAATCGCAGCAGTAGCCTGAAATCTGAAACTTTTAATAAAAAGTTCTTAAATATAAATTATATGGCAAATGTACAGTACATTGCTTTGTCAGTCTTTTAATCCAGTGTTTTGCAGTAGAACAGCAACTGTTACGTCAGTCTTTTCTCGTTTTCTTTAAAAAACAAAACAAACCCAAAAAAACCAACAAAACCCAAACCAGTCTTTTGTGCCCCCTCAGTATCATGAGTGTGAATGATCTGAATCTGGAATACCACTGTCTCTGTAGCTCCTGTTACTACTGCTTTCACTGTGGCTGTTCTTGTACAGATTCATGCCGTTGGGTGGGAAAATGGTGTGTATTACAAACTCCTCCTTGGACACTTGGTCATTGGTTATTGGTATCATCTGGAAAGAAGTCTCCCTGATTTCCAGGATGGAGTTGTCCTTCTTGGTTCCCGCTTCGGCGTAGTCGTCTTTTCTCCGGCGTCCCTTGCTGTAGGCGCAGTTCCGGGAGAACAGGGACCCGTTTCTGTGCACGTACCAGCAGACCAGGGCCAGCAGCGCGATGGCCACCAGCGCCACGGCGCCGCCGATGATGGCGGCCAGGGGCAGGCTGGAGTTTTTGTAAGGTTCTTTCTCCTGCTCCCGGTTGAGGGTGGTGGTGGGGTTGTACATCTTGAGAGGAGCCGTCTCGGTCTCGATGCACTCGGGCGTTTCATCGGAGAGATAGATGTTGCTGGTTTCCATGGGAACCATGCACACACGGTAGAGCGACTCTGGCTCGAGAGCCGTGAGCAAATAGTCGCTTCTGTCGCCCGTAACTATCGTTTCAGTTATAGATCCAAAGGCAGGGCTGTGGCCCATCTTGAGCCAGCTCAGTCGCAGAGCGGTCATCGGCAGTGCAACTTTCCAGGAGATGTGGATGGTCTCGGTGCTTACGGATTTCACAAAGATGGTGATGATTTTGCGTACCGGGCTCGCTGTGGTTCTGTAGTTTTTATTTAGGTTGGGAGTCTTGATGTCCGGCTGTTTGGTCACAGAAGCTGGCCAGTGTCCCTGGGCCGGGTACAGCGTGTTTGGTACCGCGGTGGTGATTTGGATGGTGCTTATGACACCGTCGTCCTTACAATCAAACAGGTCCGTGCTGAGGTCCTTGATGGCCATCCCACGCACTTTTTCGGGGGCCTGGCACATCAGTCCACGCACGTTCACTTTTAAAGGCAATGACTGTAACCAGTCCCGTACCCACTTCATTTTGCACCCGCAGTGCCAAGGGTTGTTGCGAAGAAAAAGCTGAGTGATGTTGTCCAGGTCATCAAAGACACCCTGAGGTAAATTGCTGAGATTGTTGTTGGACATGTCTAGCCGATACAGCTGCCGTAGGTAAGAGAAAGCGTTGGGTGGCACGCGGTTGATGTGGTTTTCTTGAAGATAAAGCTTCCTTAGGTTTGTTCCCGGCAAATTGACCGGTGCAGCTGTGAGCGAATTGCGGACCAATGACAGCTCTGTGAGATTGACTAGATTCATGAAGACTTTGTCTCCCAATCCATGATTATTTAGAAGATTTCCGTCTAAAACAAGGCGTTTTAGATTTGTAAGGTCTTGAAGGGACAGCTCAGAAATCGTGGAAATACGATTATCATCCAAGCGTAGCTCTTCTATGGTTTTAGGCAAACCCCAGGGAATGGTGCTAAGGTGATTTCGAGAGAGAAAAAGAAGTCTGAGATAGATGTTGTCCCGGAAAGCTCCATCCTCAATGCTAACAGCGGAAACGGAATTATCATCCAAATGCAGTTCTTCCAGATAAGGAATTTTTGAAAGTGAATCATAAGTAATGGTCCTTATATTATTCTCCTGCAAATGCAGTTCCTTAACATACTTAGGGAGGTTAGTGGGGAATTCATCTAGGCTGTTGTGGTATAAATATATTCTTTCCACCCTAAGCAAGTTCTTCAGCTCTGAAGGAATCCCAGCATTATTTATTTGATTGTTCTGAAGGAAGAGGGTAGTTGCATCCTCTGGGATTCCTGTAGGAATAGACGTCAAATCGCGATCATTACAATATATGAAACCCACATCACAGCGACATACTGAAGGGCATGGTTTGGCACTAACAGAACAAGGTGCCATGTCAAGTAACAGCCCTATTTTAGTCCAAACTAGGAAGATGCTCCAGGTTACACTAATCATGGTCAGGAATGATGAGATTTGTATACAGTTCTGATCTTCCACAAATCTAAAAAAACCAAACAAACAAAATTATCCAGATCATCAGAGAAGAAACTGCAATGAAAATTCAACTTCAACATTACAGAAGACATCTGAAGTACACATATTAAACCAAAATTCAAGCTCATAGACACATTTTACTTCCTTTTCCTTACATCAGTAATTCTACTGCTTCTTGTACTAATTCAATTAACTTAATAGGTTATTCTGCATAGTGATTGAAAATAATATAATTGAGTATGTCTGATCTGTGAGTTGCTTTGCTTAAGCAAGAAGGCTCTTTCTAAGGATTCCTTCACATTTCATGTGTACAGTCTTTGTTCAGAGACACCAGATAAGTACAGAGCTAAAGTCACACCAGAGTTCAAGTAAATCATTCTATATCTAAAAGATAAGAAGCAATTCCTAAGCCAGCTAACTACCCCAGGAGCCCTTAAGTGAACTATAAAACCCTTATCAAACCCACAGGTCGGCAGTAGCTATTTTGGAGACTCACAAAAAGCCCTAATGGCAAAGCATAAAGTGCAGGCAAATGAGGAAGGGCCAGTAAAGAGTTTTTCCCAAGGCCTTCTGAGGTACTCAACAGCACATTGTGTAACTCTCAAACACTGTGGCCTGCTTTGCTTGGTGTTCAGGCTGGAGTGTTTCGAAAGGTGAATGTTCCAATTGGTAGGTGGCTGGTAGAGCTATGGCTTGCTAGTGGACTGGATGAAGTATTTCCATTACATGCTTAATTTCATATTTAAATATTTGTCATTCTCAAAAGTCTTCTTACTATGCAGCACTCTTAATAAGAGACTATTTGGCGGGTTTAACCACAGTTTCCCATCTTATTAGTAGCATAATACAAATGAACTCTTGAGACTGAGATTGTACTTTGCATTGGTAGTGTGTTTGTACACTGAGCTCAGGTAATTAGCGTTTTTATAGCTTTTAAGACAACATAATTCAATTACTATTGTAATTAGGGTTGTGAGAACTCCTGCAAGATGACCTATGCATTAAGCAGTGTCATGACCTTTCCTCTTGTGGGTTCATATATTAATTGAACTTTATTCTCTGAGGCACAAAAAGGAAAATAAATTAATATTGATCCTACCGTATGTAAAGGTACGAGTAAATTTTGTGCTTGAGGATATCCAGTAGAGGAATGTCTCTCTCTCCACTCACTCTCCTGGTTTACTCCATGGAGCAGTTTGTTCCTCGGAGGTGTTTACTCAGATGGTCCCTGTCGGTGGTGTGTGTTTCCTGGCTCCTGACACGACACTCAATGAGCATTCCAACCCAGATTTATCATGGTACATAAGCACACCAGGCCGGGGCGTAGAAAAGCTTCAGCTTCCCTCTATTTGTGTCCTCATGTAAAGTCTGTGAATGAAGAGCCTCTTTTGTTTGGTTTAATGCCTTTAGCAGGAGTTGCTTTCTTTGTAACTCTTACAAACTCTTCTGTGCAGCGGAGTAGTTGGAGGAGGCAACTTCAGCACCCCGTGATGGAAACCATTCATTATGCTGAGGCTCGAGGGGTGGCAGCCTCTTCAGGAGGTCAGGGAAGGGATGCTTTTTCCTATCCAGAGTTATCCAAGTATGACCTTTGTACAGTAGCTACATCCCGATACATCCACACCTCTTTGGGAGAGCCATTTTCCAAGTCTCACTCCTCCAAATTTGTAATGCAGGAAAGGATTCCTCCCGCGCTGCAAGAATGCAAGTTACTCTACCACAGAAACGTTAGGCAATGCAGGTGGTTTTCTTCATTAAAAAAAAAAGAAAAACAAACCACTCAAAAATACGATTTCCTTCCCAGAAAACTCCCCTTGGAAAGCTTTCCTCGAACTCCTAATTTCCTGCAAAAGTAAAAACAAAAAAAATGGAATTAATAACAACTGGTGGACACTGGTATTAAGAGCTGCATCCCCTGAACACGTGACTTGCACACCTTGTTTTCCCAGAACATTGGTATTTCAGCAAAACACAGGGAGCTCTTTCAGAAAACATTTTGCTGTTTAGTCTCATGTTAGAAGTTCTGCTGGAACTATTATTTTCCCTCCTTGCAGTAGAAAAATAAAGGCAGAGACTAACAAAATCTTTGGAAATTATGTTTCCTCCCTGAAGACAAATGCCAGTGTTGCCTCTGTGGAGGAGGCCAAAATGGTTGCTTGCTTTGTGTTCCTGGTAAACAGAGATAGATGATGATGATCCTCTCCTTGGTTTTAAAAGTAAAGGGAGCTAATTACTGTTAATGAGTGACTGGGTGAAAGGAGACGTGTTTTTGCTAAAAGACTGCATGAATATTTCCCATTTGCACCATGCTCATTCCGAGCTGGGGACCAGCCAGGCATCTGCATCAGCTCTTTGGCAACAGAGATACATATGTGGGTTTAGTCTGTAACATTTCAGAAAAGAAGAAAAATATTATCTCTTTTGTTTGTGTTTCTTAAAGAACTCTAATTATTGGGTTCTTTTTAAATGGTATTTTTAACTTGGGCTACCCCATATCACTACTGCAGAAAGTATCCAGTGAGGTAGCAAGTCTGTGTGCCCTGAGAGCCTGTAGGTAGTAACATGTCTGAAATAGAAGTGGTTAAATCTGAAATTACAACAAATCCCTAATGTTTCCTTGCTCTTCCCCCTTTTGGGACTCCGTGTTTGTCCAAAACACAATCCCTGGAACCAAAATGCTCCTCGGGAACAGCATGCTGAGTAAGGCTTGCTTAGCTGCTCTTCCTGGGAGCAAAACTGGAGCAGCTTCTGGTCCTTCATAAAATATTCAACCTAAACACAAACAGTCTCTGTTTTAAAACTGCCTTTTGCGATTTGTGGCAGGTCCATCACGAGAACAGATCAGTCACGCTCCTCCAGCAACAGGAAAGGTGCAGTGATATAAAATTATTGACACAGAAATGATGCTGCTCTGTTTCATAGAAAAAAACATTAGCCATTTGAAAAAGAAAAGCCCCCCATTTCAGAGATGCTGTGAGTGCCCAGCGAGGGAATGGAAAAGCCTTTTTCTCTTCTGCTGCAGCTCCTCTTGAGCTTTGTTTTCTGCACCTTGTTTTCAGCAGTCGTGCAATGAAAATAGGAACTCAAAATGAGAGACCCCCACTGTGGCATAAATATTTTAACATATGCTTTATCTAAAGCAAAATCTCAATCTGTGTGGCCACATTTTAGAGTAGAAGAGAATGCATGTGTATTGGCAACTTATGTAATTTGGGTAAATTATATAATCACTACAAAATGGAACAAAAAGCTCCGTATTCTACCAGGGTTCAGTTTTCTCGGTCTGTATTACTGAAGTGTTTGGGGAAAGAAGTCCAGGCCCTATTCCTGAAACTTTGAAATAAACAGCTGCTGAACAGCTGTAGGAGGGGGGGGCGGGGAAAGGTATCTCTTAGGAACTAATGTGAAGTCGTGATAGAAGGTATTTTCTGGAAGGGTATTGTGAAGTAGGAATATAAATTCCTTAAATAGGCCTTTGAAGGCCACAGTAACTTTTAAGTACTTAAAATCATAAATTTCCTTTAGAACTCTGAGCTGTAAAAAACTTGTTAGTATTAAGTGAAACGTTGGCTCTAGTATGCATACATTACATAGATCCATGCACACACAGAAAGTAAGTTCATTTGCTTTACCTTTCTAGCACATAAACTGTTTCCTCTGTGCTCCATTTGATAGTCATCTCTTCATTTATTGCCGGTATTATAATAGCAGTAATGTGTAGGATTAAAATGAAAGCACTAAAGCTCATTAAGTTCCTGGAATTTTTTTTTTATCCCTCCTCTCAAAATTACATGAAAACAAGAGAGAAAAAGGTCTCTCTGGAGAAGACGACACTGTTTCAAAAATGTGGATTAAGACTATACCCCCCACTCCCTTTTCTAAACTTAGAATAGTTTTCTTCAGGTCTTGATTGTTTGATATCTCGCACTTCCCTTTTATATCTCAAGCTGTAGCTGAAAACCATGTTTTTGCATATCAAAGGCTCCAGTGATCTGTCTACAGAGAAGAAGGGAATCCTGCTGCCATGCTCCAACTTTCCCCTTCTTGAGCTGTCTCTAAATATTCCCTGACACCAAGTCATTATAGCTGATCCGGCGGGATGAAAAGAAAAGTGACCCCCACTGGTACAGACACTGTGTCCAGGTTTCTGCAACACCAGACTGGGAGGCTTCATGGACACATGGTTTTGAAAGAAGCCATTACTTTTGAACAGAGCAGGTTTTAGAAAGTCTGGGCTAAAATCAATTTTTAAATGCAAAAATCACTCCCTTTTTTTCTTTTTTTTCCCTTTTTTTTGGTAACAAAAGTAACATCGGAATAACTCAACAGCAGCTTTTTTTTGCTTATCTTTTTTATGAGCTGAATGTTTTCCTGAACTTTGCTGAGCCACATGGTTAAATTACTTTTCCTGGGACTGTGAAAGCAAGTGAATTACTACAGATAGTGGTAATGTGTGAGCCTTGCACGAGGACTTATCGCTGTGGTACAGCCAAGCAGGGGGGCATCTCATTTGAAAATGTTCAAAGTAATTTGTGCTATGCAAGAAAAATGTACCTAAGAAGAACATTGTATTTACTAAGGTCTGGAGCCCAGCTGCACTCCCTGTCCTGTAGGCAGGCAATGGCATAACAAAATAAATAGTTTGGGTATATTTGACAAGTTGAGGGTTTTTTTCCCGAAGAACAGTGTCAAAGATATCTTTTCTTTCCCAGCTGTGATAAAATGTGAATAAAATCAAGACCTGCCTCACTTGAGGTCACACAATGCTTATTTGAATTTCTAATCTATCTCTGTGTTCTCCAGCAGGGACTCTGGTAGTTCAGTAGCTCCTTTCTGACCATCAAAGTAACAGGGGGAAGGGAAACAACTCAGTATTTTTTAGGTTATATATGACAAAAGTATCATTTTAAATTCACCACTAGAATATAGATAGTTAATAAGCCAAACAATTTGCTTTATCAGTGTTCTTCTATTCCAGAGTTACCTCTGCATTTGTTTAGAATCTGAAATGTATCAGAAACACAAAATGTCCTTATTTTTTAAAATAATCCTGAAGTCTGTCTACTTCTTCTAATGCCAGTTGTGCTTTACAAAGGTCATGCTGCTGCTTAAATAGCTCCACCAACTTGTTTTCTTTTTTTAAAAGAAGTTCCACAGTGCTAATCTAGACTTAAAACAATGCCCATACTTTGTTTTCTTTTAAGTGTGTTACTCAGGGCTAGTTGATAGTGACAGCAAAATGCTTTCTAAGCACCCTGTCTAGGAGCTGCAATTTCCACGATCATCATATTTCAGGAAGGTGCCCCAGCCTTTTGTTTGGTGCTAGGCAAGCAGAAGGTCCTCTAGCTGTCTTTGCAAGGGGCAAAGAATGCAAAGGAGTTTGTTAAAGTGAGAGTGAGCCCTGCAGTCAGGTTGTGTCACTGTGTGTTGGTGAAATTTGGTTAATTTTCTTGTTTCCTTTCTGTTGGAGAAGGTTTTATTTACTTGCAAAAAATTTGCTCCCCTCTCTTGCGCAGTAGGAATATAATACTCCTTTTGTTTTCCTAGGTCTAACTCAAGTGTCTTTAAAAAGGCAAATTTTTATGTGATCTTCCCTCAAATGCAAGTGAATCTGACTTAGAAATGGATTCTGAGTAAAAGCTTGACTCCACGCCTAAGATCAGCCAAACCAGTATTTGCTGTAGAGGATGGAAATGAACTCAGAGTGGTTCTCTTCTGAAGTTTACTTCTAAAACCTTTCCTAGTTTTGAAGATGCTGGGTTGAAAAGACCCAGACTATTACTCTATTCCTACTCACTCTCTTGTTTTGACTACTATGCTGCTGCAAAGGTTGTGTGTTAAAAAAGCACTTTGAGGGGGAGTCTCTTTTGCAATGGCTTTTTTGTTTTGTGTTTTAGTGCTCTTTGGGTTTAGCCAATTATGGCTTCTAGGTTTTCTTTTGAGAGCTGCTGCTGAGCTAACTCGCCCAGGCTTTAAATAAAAGGATAGAGAACAAATGCTGCCATTGTTTCAAGGGGGAAAATCTATTTTTCCCCCTCTTGACAAGTTTAGGTAGAATCATACCTGATAGGGAGTTCCTGGCACAAAACCCCAGACATGTAAAAACTGGCTAAAGTTTCACTAGTTTTGTTTCTTTCCCTTTTAAACCAGTTGCTTGCTCATCTCCTGATTACTAAATTTGCTCCTCAAAAAAAAATTAGGAAAAAATGTGAAGCTCCAAGAACGTTTGGATTCTTACAGCTCAGGAAAGGCAGAGCAGAATTACCGATGATATATTTACCGAACACTTTTCAAGATTCCTGCCCTGAGTGGTATTCGGGCTGCTCATTAAAAATAAATGTAAGCAATCACATATTAATTCTTCTGTGCATTCCTGTGCTTTGAAGTGATGAAGGGGAAAAAAAAAAACAAAACTTGAGGGCTAACTAGCCATTAGCATCCATGTTTCCTGCTAGAAGGAGACAAAGATGGCCATCTCCCAACTGCAGCCACTTCAAATAACTGCAGCACAAAGTTCGCAAACTCCAGCAGTTCCTTGGATTAATCACCACCCTTACACAATATCTGACCACTTTCAGCTCCTGGTGACAGAGGAAAAATTAAAAGGGAAAAAAACAAAAAAACAAAAAACCAAACCCCAAGCCAGAAATTCATCTTTTATTTTGTTCATGCTGCAAAATGTATCCACTTTATTTGTGGAGATTAAAGCTCGCTGCGAGTTACTGCAGAGTTTTTTGCCCACTGGGGGGTGGTACATGCTACAAAACCTGTGCTTTTAAGAGCCACAAGTCAGATGTTTTTTGCTGCTGTCCAGTTTTCTCTGCTTTAATTACAACAAAGTCTCCTGTTGAGAAAAACAGAGGCAGCCTCCAAAGTAGGGAATTATAAAAAAAATTTAAAAAAAAAAAAAAATAAATATCACTCTTTAACAGAGTTTACAGATCTTCCCATGCTGATTGTATTAACTGCAGTATTTATCTGGTTGTTCTCCAGTTAAAATGGTACAAATGTACCAGGAAAAAAAAAGAAAAAGAAAGAGAATTAGCATTTTAAATATATGCCAAGGGCTGTCACTGTTTCTGGTGTATCAGAGGAGCACAGAAGGCAGGAAAAAATACAGCTTTTAGAAGTGATTAAATGTGGATGGAAAAATAGAAAAGCTTGATAGCAACATGAATAGAAGGATTAGAATAACCTCAGTATATTTTAAGACAATTGGCTTTCTATAAACCCAGGTATACCTTTTGTTTATGAAATATTTGAAACCCGATCTTAAGCAGGGCTGTATTGTATGGTTTTGGAATAAATTAAAGGAAACTTGAGGGTGGGTTTTCTTTTGAGTGAGGGAAGAGCACTGAAACCTCTCAAGTATGACCTAATGCGTGGCATATATCGACAAGGAAAACACATACTGATCTTTCTGTTTTATAGCAAATAATTCTTTCCTTTGTACACTTGAATTGACAAATGCATTTTGCAGCCTAATTCAAAGAAATGTTCATTAAGACGCCGTATCCCCAGGCAATAGATGGTGAGCATAATTGATGCTTCTGTCTTTTTGGGCAGTATATTTCAGACGAGGAAACTGGGGTCAGGATAATGAACTGTTTTTTTAAAGTCTGAACGTGTTCAGCCTCTTCTTTCTACACTTTTTCTCTGCATAAATGATTTAGGTGGAAATGCAAAACGTGAACCTTCTTTTTTTTTTTTCTAAGACCCGACGAGAAAACGCATTGAGCTGCTGAGGTGCTCTTTCTCAGGAATAAGGTTCAATTGTAAAGCAGTTCTGCATTTCGGTGTGAATATGGTGTAGAAAATATTCCACCGTACTCTGGGAACTGGCCGGAATTGATCCCTTGCAGAAAGGGGGAGCGACTTTGCCTTCAGCCCAAATTAATAAGCCGTCGCTAAGAGCATTCCACGAATTAGTTAATTACAGACACTGGTCCTCGCGTTTGCAACACTCCTCTCAACTTTGCCTGAATGTGCCAGGGTTGAGCTCAAACCCCTTTGCGGTCAGAGAGATTAAAATTGAGGCGACCTCAAAGAGCAGGGCTGAGCCAGAGAGGCAGCTGTCTGTGCAAGAGCTCGGCTTTTATTCACCGAGGGGATGAGCTTGGAAACTAAGCAGCAACCAAAAAAAAAATAAAAAAAAAATCAACCCCCAAAAACCCCAACCAAGCAACCGCAAAAGCTGAAAGCTGTGCCTGGATGCTGAGAGCTATGGCAGATGCTGGGAAATGCAGGGATACACGGGCTTCCCCTGAGCAACTAAGTTGCAGCTCCTAATTGCGTTCGGGGGAACGGGTTAAAGCAAAAGGTTCTGACACATCCAGCAGCCGCGAAATGGTTTTTGGGGTCAGGATCACGCAGGAGATGGTTCGTGCAAAGGAGCGAGAGGTGAACTAGTTTTTTGCGAGCCGTCTATAAAACGATGGCGGGCAATCCCTGAATACACCGAAAACAGCCGTAAAGTTGATTAAAACTAGGCGAGCACCTACGGAATGGCAGCGGGATTCCCAGCCGGCTCTTCTTCCCCCAGAAAGTGGGGCGTTCGGGGCGGGAATCCGGGCCTGTTGCATTCTCCCAATGCAACCATTTTGTTGCCCATCTCCTCTCCCCGCAGACTTCGTGTCGCGGGGGGGACAGCGCTGCGCAGGGGCGCCAACGCCGCGCAGCGCCCGGGGGGGCGTGGGGGGGGGCTTTGATTGGGTTTTTATTTATTCTGTTCCTAAATAGATGCAGCGCGGAGGAGAGCGATGGAAAGGGAAGTTTGCAAAGCGGGGAGGGATGCGGGGTAAGGGGGGCAGGAGCATCCGCGGCTGCCCCGCGGGGGTGCCCGCACCGCGCCGCGCCTTGCGGGGGCTCCTTCCCGCGGGGCAGCGCGGGCTCGGGGGGCGCCCCGGGGCTCCGAAAGTGCGGGCAGAGCCCCGAAAGTGCGGGGGGCGCTCCGGAGGTGCGGGCAGAGCCGCGGGGTCCTGCGCACCCAAGCCAGGGCTGATGGATACGGCGCTCCCTCCGCAGCGCCGGGAAGCGCGGGGTGGGATGCGGGAGCGCGCCCGAGCGTCCCGCCGCATCCTCCCCATCCTCGTCCTCCTCCTGTGCAACCCGCGGAGGAAAGAAGCGGTTCTCCCGCTCTTACCTGCGGCGGGGCCGGGGCTGTTGGTGCCGGTGGCGGTGGCCGTGGCTGTGCCGGCGCACCGGGAGCGGTGCCGGTGCCGGTGCCGGTGTCACTGTCGGTGCCGGTGCCGGCGGGGCGGCCGCGGACGGGGCTGGGCGCGCGCCCCTGAAGTGGCGGCGGCAGCGGCGGAGCGGCGGGGGGCGGGGCCTGACGTCACCGCGGGGGCGGG